>JBBPBX010004370.1:0-12275 GCA_038048925.1 Garcialebias charrua | reverse complement strand
TGAATAGTGCGTTATAAATTGAATTCATTATTATTATTATTATTATTATTAATATTATTATTATTATGTGTAGTTTCTATGGTCCCGGTGTAGATTATATGATCCAGGTGTAGTTTCTATTGTCTTACTATAATTTCTATGGTTCTAGTGTAGTTTCTATGTTCCAGGTGTAGTTTCTATTGTCTTACTATAGTTTCTATGGTTCTAGTGTAGTTTCTATGTTCCAGGTAGTTTCTATTGTCTTAATATAGTTTATATGGTTCAGATGTAGTTTCTATGTTCCTGGTGTAGTTTCTATGGTCTAGGTGAAGTTTTTATGGTTCATGTGTAGTTTCTGTAGTTCATGTGTAATTTCTATGGTCCAGGTGTACGGTAGATTATATGATCCAGGTGTAGTTTCTATTGTCTTATTATAGTTTATATGGTTCAGGTGTAGTTTCTATGTTCCAGGTGTAGTTTCTATGGTCTAGGTGAAGTTTTTATGGTTCATGTGTAGTTTCTGTAGTTCTGAAGTAGTTCCTATGGTCCAGGTGTAATTTTTGTAGTCCTGAATTAGTTCCTATGGTCCACATGTTGTTTCTATGTTATTGTCATAGTTTCTATGTTTCAGTTGTAGTTTCTATGGTCCAGGTGTAGATTATATAATCCAGGTGTACAGTAGTTCATATTGTCTTACTATAGTTTCTATGGTTCTAGTGTAGTTTATATGGTCTTATTATAGTTTCTATGGTTCAGGTGTAGTTTCTATGTTCCACGTGTAGTTTCTATGGTCTAGGTGAAGTTTTCATGGTTCATGTGTAGTTTCTGTAGTTCATGTGTAGTTTTCATGGTCCAGGTGTAGATTATATGATCCAGATGTAGTTTCTATTGTCTTACTATAGTTTCTATGGTTCTAGTGTAGTTTCTATGTTCCAGGTGTAGTTTCTATTGTCTTACTCTGGTTTATATGGTTCTAGTGTAGTTTCTATTGTCTTACTATAGTTTCTATGGTTCTAGTGTAGTTTATATGGTCTTATTATAGTTTCTATGGTTCAGGTGTAGTTTCTATGTTCCACATGTAGTTTCTATGGTCTAGGTGTAGTTTTTATGGTTCATGTGTAGTTTCTGTAGTTCATGTGTAGTTTCTATGGTCCAGGTGTAGATTATATGATCCAGGTGTAGTTTCTATTGTCTTACTATAGTTTCTATGGTTCTAGTGTAGTTTCTATGTTCCAGGTGTAGTTTATATTGTCTTACTATAGTTTATATGGTTCTAGTGTAGTTTCTATGTTCCAGGTGTAGTTTCTATGGTCTAGGTGTAGTTTTTATGGTTCATGTGTAGTTTCTGTGTAGTTTCTATGGTCCAGGTGTAGATTATATAATCCAGGTGTACAGTAGTTTCTATTGTCTTACTATAGTTTCTATGGTTATAGTGTAGTTTATATGGTCTTATTATAGTTTCTATGGTTCAGGTGTAGTTTCTATGTTCCACGTGTAGTTTCTATGGTTTAGGTGTAGTTTTTATGGTTCATGTGTAGTTTCTGTAGTTCATGTGTAGTTTCTATGGTCCATGTGTAGATTATATTATCCAGGTGTTGTTTCTATTGTCTTACTATAGTTTCTATGGTTCTAGTGTAGTTTCTACGTTCCAGGTGTAGTTTCTATTGTCTTAGTATAGTTTATATGGTTCTAGTGTAGTTTCTATGTTCCAGGTGTAGTTTCTAATGTCTTACTATAGTTTATATGGTTCTAGTGTAGTTTATTTGTTCCAGGTGTAGTTTCTATTGTCTTACTATAGTTTATATGGTTCTCGTGTAGTTTCTATGTTCCAGTTGTAGTTTATATTGTCTTATAATAATAATAATAATAAATTTAATTTGTAACGCATTTTTCATTAACAAAAATCTCACAGTGCTACAAAGTTAAACTAAAATCAATGATCAAATAAAATCAAGTAAAATCAATGATAAAACAACAAAAATAAATAATAAAATCAATTAAAACAATGATAATATTAACTAAGATCAAAGATAAATTCATGTGAAAATCACGTCTTACTATAGTATATGGTTCTAGTGTAGTTTATATGTTCCAGGTGTAGTTTCTATTGTCTTATTATAGTTTATATGGTTCTAGTGTAGTTTCTATGTTTCAGGCATAGTTTATATGGTTCAAATGTATTTTCTATGTCCCAGGTGTAGTTTCTATGGTCTAGGTTTAGTTTTTATGTTCCAGGTGGAATCCGTGTATGGTTCGTTCTTTCGTTATTCCGTTTCAAAATAAAAACCAAATAACAAAACATGCTTTGGTTATTTGGTTTTTTCGTTTTAAAACGAAATTACAAAAACGTTTTTTAAACGTTTTTTTCATTATTTCGTTTTTAAAACGAAATTAGAAAAACAGAACTTGCAAACATAAAAAAAGGGGAACGTTTTGGTTTTTGGTTAAACCAAAGACGAGCTTTTATTTTGTTAATTGAACACGGGAGTTTATGGCGGAACCGGAAATGAACTCCCGGTGCTGTGCGAATTTCTGTTCCCCAGTGAGAATCTGAGCTATGAGCGTATTTTATTTTTGCTGAACATACTGTCTATTTGCTTTAATTTTTGACGTGTGTGGGGTGTCAGCTTGACGCAGTTGAGAATCTGTTCCCCCTGTGTTGGGAGCGCGCACTGCTGCAACTCGAGAGGCTGATCCGACCGTCTTTTTTTATTTATTTTTTTAATTAAATTTATTCATTTAACATTGAAACATAACAAAAAAACATTTCATAAATATGTGAAAAAAGAATACATAAAATGAAAGGTGGCAGAAAGAAGAAGAATTCTTATTATGTCTGCCCCTTTTTTCAAAAACAAAACAATTTCAAACAATCAATTCAAAATACCTTGATGCATGCTCAATAATCCAGGTAGAAAAATCCAAAAAAGCTAAGTCTGGTCCTCTGGACATTCAAAAAACAAAACAAAGCAAAAAAAAAAAAAAAACTGTAGAAACTTCTACAGTTTTTTTTTTTTTTTTGCTTTGTTTTGTGAATGTCCAGAGGACCAGACTTAGCTTTTTTGGAATCAATTCAAAACATAATCATTATAGAAATAACAGTTGAAAAGAGTAATTTTCACTTGTCTTCAAGGCGCATCTCTGTGAAACGAGTCCACACTATCTTGTCACGGTTATAACTCATTTTAATACTCCTGGTGATAAATAAATAAATATAAGCCCTAAAATAAACCTGGTCTTGTGTGGGGTGTTATAACCTAGTTTTTTTTTTTTATCGCTGACAGAATCTAGATTTGGTCAAGTAACCTGCCAAATAGCTACAAATTTTAATAATACAAATTATCAGCCAGCCACCAACACATCATATATATTTATAATTTTTATTACTAATATTGAAGGATGGACGCAGCTGATAGCAGGACAAGAAAACTTCCTGCAAAGATAAGTGTAGGCTTTCTGGTAGGCTAAATCTCGTTCAAATTAAAAATGACTGGAGAAAAATTATTTCCAGCTGCTATTTTTGTTAGTTAATGTCTGTTTTTTTCCATTATTTGAGAGAAAAAATGATTTTAGAAATAAAGTCAGAGTCAGAGAATCTTTATTATCATTTGCACCACATGTGGTACATGTGATGAAACGAGATTATGTACACAGGGTCCAGTTACATCCAACAATAAAATGTAAAAGAAGAACAATAATAACATCTAAGATATGAACTAAGAAAAACATCAAGTTAAAATACACTAAATAAAAAATACACACATCACTAATATCATAGAAAACCATTACTCCAGACAGCACCTGTGTGAGCAGATGTGCACAATGAACACAGCAACATAAAACAGATCAGCAGCAACATAAAACAGATCAGCAGCAACATGAAACAGATCAGCAGCAACATGATGTGATATTTCACAGTGATTATTCTGGTTATTTATTCATGAGTCTAACAGCCTCAGGGTAGAAGCTGTTCCTCAGTCTAGTGGTTCTACACTTAATGCTCCTCAACCTCCTTCCTGAGGGGAGTGGGGCAAAGAGTGTGTGTGCTGGGTGAGGTCTTTCATGATGCAGGTGGCTCTCTTCCTGCATCTGGAGGTGTAGATGTCTGTGATGGTGGGGAGACTGACTCCAACATCTTCTGTGCAGCCTTCACCACTCTCTGTAGAGCTTTTCTTTCTGCAGCTGTGCAGCCTCCATGCCACACGTTGATGCTGGAGCACAGGATGCTCTCCACTGCACACCTGTAGAAGGAGGTGAGGACTGGGCTGCTCAGACCAGCTCGTCTCAGCCGTCTGAGGAAGTAGAGTCTCTGATGACCTTTCTTGATCAGGCTGGTGGTGTTGTTGCTCCAGCTGAGGTTATCATTCATGTGTACACCCAAGTATTTGTAGCTGGAGACCACTTCCACTGCAGATCCTCTTATGTTCAGTGGGGTGTGGGTGTGTTTGTTCCTGTGAAGTGGATACATATTTTTAAAAATCTATTATAAAAAGCAGTGTTTGAGTTGTTACACTGTTTAATATATAATTGCCAGATTCACTCACATGTTGTCTCAACTGATGGTAAGGCTGGTGCACCTCTCTTAAGACCCTACCGACTCTGGTTTCTCCAGCATGTATCCCAATAGATGACAAGTATCCCGTCATAAATTTCCGTCCATAGGATAGTCCTGTCTAACACACACACAAATGTAAAACGTTATCTGATGTACTGCGGTCAAACCAGTCAACATTAGTTCTCTCTTAAAGATTTGTGTGGCTCATACATGGTGCATTACAATAAGAGAAACAGAAAGTGCCCCTGCAGTCAAAAAACAATGAGAGAAAATAAGATACATATTTATAAACAATATACAATTATGCCATATTTATTACTTTCACATACCTATAATATATCAAGAATAAATATGTCAGTTTTAGATTTTGTATAAAAGAGCAAAGTCAAAGTACCTCAAAATGCTTCTTTCAGTTTGCTTATGACCTCTATTCAAAATTCATATTTCATGTTCAGTGTTACAAAGAAGAAGTTAATATTTATTTGTTTGATGGCTGTTACTATTTTTTCCTGAAAAGGTGTTTACGAGATATATATATGTATATGTGTGTGTGTGTGTGTGTGTGTGTGTGTGTGTATGTGTGTAATCATATATACACACACACTTTTGTTTAATCAATCAACATTTTCAATAGAAGTTATAGATAAGCAAACTGAAATTAGCATTTTGAAGTACTTTGAATTGCTGTTTACCCCAAAATCTAAATTAAAACTATGACATATTTATTCTGGATGTATTATAGGTACGTGAAGGTAATAGGTACGAGATAAATGTACATTGTTAATAATTATGCCTGTCTCTCATTATTTTGTTTTAGAGGACCCCTGCTGGTCCATTACTGTAACGCACCATGTATACACAATGCCTAGAGAAAGCTAACGTCAGCTAGCTTGTATTTACAAGTTTCACTCATTTTATCGCAGTATATTGTCCATAAACTTTGGTACATACTTGGTAAACTGAAGAAAGTTCCAAATCGGCGTCCAACTCGTTGTTGTGTCTTCGCATGTTGTACTCCATACAAAACCTTCTGACACTCATTACCGAGTAATGTGGAGCTCCATGGCGACGCAAAACGTTACTGATTTCAGAGTGTGATTTTCCTCTCTCAAAAAGTTTGATGATCAATTCAGAAAACGGTTCAAGTGCAGCCATTGCCTATTATTTAAAATGTTTTGTTTTTATCCCGTCTTTCTCCGCTGTAAAATGTATTCTTTGGCGACTTCCGGTACGTCATTTCCGGTGTCGCTACAAATTAAAACAACAACCGTATTTAGGCAAAAACCAAATTGCACCTTTTTTTTATTTTTGCAATTTCTGTTTTTCTAATTTCGTTTTAAAAACGAAATAACGAAAAAACCGTTTAAAAACCGTTTTTGTAATTTTGTTTTAAAATGAAAAAACCAAATAACCAAAGCTTGTTTGGTTATTTGGTTTTTATTTTGAAACGGAATAACGAAAGAACGAACCATACACGGATTGACCCCCTTACCTACAGATCCTTCATAAGAGCCTTTGAGCATGCCATAGAGAACCAAACGGATAGCCAACAAGATCGGTTGTATTATCTAGAACAGTTCACAGGCGGAGAACCGCTAGAACTTGTACGTAGTTGTAAGCACAGAAGCCAGACAGAGCTTATAGAGAAGCAAGGGTTTTGCTTGATCGACACTATGGAGATGAGTTAACCATTTCCACAGCATATATCAAAAAAGCTATGGAATGGCCTCAAATAAAACCAGATGACAGAAAGGGGCTGAATACATTTGCATTATTTCTGATTGGATGTTCCAACACATTAAACGATGTGGACTACATGTGTGAAATGAACAACCCAACAAACATGAAAAGCATATTGTGCAAACTTCCATATAAACTGAAAGAAAAGTGGAGAAGTCATGCTTACAACTTTAAAGAAAGAAAAGGAACACCAGCCAAATTTCCTGATCTTGTAGAGTTCATCTACCAACAAGCAAAGATTGCCAATGATCCGTTATTTGGAGATATTCTTGATGCCACTCCAGGTAGTCAGAGTGGTGCACAAAAGAAATTTGACCAAGTTAAAGGCCTTTCAAAGAGAAGCAGTTTTGCTGTAAATATATCTCCTGCTGAAAAGGATGTAACAAAGAGTCAACATGATGGAACTTCTTCATTCAAAACAGTCAGTGCTTTTCAAAGCCCATGTCTTTATTGTAAGGACAACCATGCTTTGAACGTTTGCAACAAAATTAAAGAAAAGCCTTCGAAAGACAGAATACAGTTTTTAAAATCACAAGGTCTTTGTTTTGGGTGTCTAACTGCAGGTCATCTATATAAAGACTGTAGAAAAAAGGCCTCGTGTTCTGACTGTTCTCTTAAAGCTCCACTGACATCATCTTTTAACTTTCCATAAAATGGCACAACATATATATATATTAAGATTGACCTCTGATCGTTTTTGCTAAAACAATGTTAAATTAATTAGAATTCCTCTCAAAAACAGTTTAAAATTAGCGCCATTTTTTTAACACGATAAATAGGGATTTCCCCGTCGCAGGATGATGACGTCATAACAAGACTCGTCTCTACTGCGCACCTTGAAAACAATGGAGGAGATACAAACTCGATCCGTCCAATTTAGCCATTTAAAAGTTAATATATTAGCGGATTGTCTTCAGAGAAGCCAAAGTTATTTCCAGTAAACAGCAGGTTATAATGTTTTTCAGCTCCTGCTGGTTTTTGGAGACCTTCACTTCATGAGGTGAGCTGCTGTGTGGAGTTACATGAGCTGCATGTGGACGAGGCAGAAGGAATTCTACAACATGTACATCGTCTCCACAGCACTGAAATGGTAATATATTAGTTAATGTTTCTAATAATTATTCAACATTATTAGTTATTAGTTTGTGTACAAAACAATTTGCACAGGCTCCTGCAGCTGTTGATTATTTTGCTTCAATTTGTCAGCTTTGTTATTTAATCCAGTCAACATGTTTACAATATTTCATATTTATTTTTCTATTTAATTTGGACATCACTTGGTGTTATAGTGGTGTATCATTAAAATGATGGAAATACTGTACATGACATTAGTTTGACCCATTGTCTTAATATACAGTATACTGCATATAATATATACTGTGTGTGTCTGTGTGTTTTATCATCAATTCACAGAAATATCTTCACCTGAAGAGTGGACACAGGTGGCGGTTCTGTGAAGAAGCTGGAAGCACCTGTTGTGAGGCTGAGGAGTTCTGGCGTGGGTCACGGCCAAACAGTGACTCTGAGTTTACTGGCCTGTTGTTTTGTGTACTTGAATAAAGCGTTGGCTGAAGCAGAACGTCTGGTGCTTGAGTGACCGCGACAACGTTACACCAGAAATACTACAGAAATACTACAACTTGCCAGAGCATTGACATGAAAATGAATCAATGAAAATATAAATTTAATATTTTTTCTGACAGTTCAAATGAACATATTGTTTGAAAAAAAAGGATAACAATGAACCAAGTGTTTATGTAGTTATGTGTAAATAAAGTTACAGTAGTACACTATATTATCTGTTAGTGTTGAGTTATTCTTTGTGAGAATATTTGTGTATCTGTTTTAATTTCATTCGTTCATCTACAACTCACAGAAAGTACTTTAGTAAAAACAAAATTGGTGAATGTTAAAAAAACATTTTATTAAAGTAAAACCATCCCATATTATCAAATATATGAAAACCTATGGGGAAACATTAATATGAACAGATTATCAAAAAAAATTGAGTTTAAAAAATATCAGCAAGTGGTGTTTGACTTCATCAGCTCCTAAAAAATGACACTTTACAGCTGTAAATCTGCAAAATCAGAACTTCTTCAGACTCCAACACCCTCCTCGTCCACCCTCCTTGATGTCCAGGTGTTGTAGGTCTGGATGCAGAGGACATCTGTCTAGTTTCTCTTCAAGGTTTGTTCTCCACCACCTGTGTCCACTCTTCAGGTGAAGATATTTCTGTGAATTGATGATAAAACACACAGACACACACAGTATATATTATATGCAGTATACTGTATATTAAGACAATGGGTCAAACTAATGTCATGTACAGTATTTCCATCATTTTAATGATACACCACTATAACACCAAGTGATGTCCAAATTAAATAGAAAAATAAATATGAAATATTGTAAACATGTTGACTGGATTAAATAACAAAGCTGACAAATTGAAGCAAAATAATCAACAGCTGCAGGAGCCTGTGCAAATTGTTTTGTACACAAACTAATAACTAATAATGTTGAATAATTATTAGAAACATTAACTAATATATTACCATTTCAGTGCTGTGGAGACGATGTACATGTTGTAGAATTCCTTCTGCCTCGTCCACATGCAGCTCATGTAACTCCACACAGCAGCTCACCTCATGAAGTGAAGGTCTCCAAAAACCAGCAGGAGCTGAAAAACATTATAACCTGCTGTTTACTGGAAATAACTTTGGCTTCTCTGAAGACAATCCGCTAATATATTAACTTTTAAATGGCTAAATTGGACGGATCGAGTTTGTATCTCCTCCATTGTTTTCAAGGTGCGCAGTAGAGACGAGTCTTGTTATGACGTCATCATCCTGCGACGGGGAAATCCCTATTTATCGTGTTAAAAAAATGGCGCTAATTTTAAACTGTTTTTGAGAGGAATTCTAATTAATTTAACATTGTTTTAGCAAAAACGATCAGAGGTCAATCTTAATATATATATATGTTGTGCCATTTTATGGAAAGTTAAAAGATGATGTCAGTGGAGCTTTAAGCACCCCACTATTCTACATGTGTTGAAGTAGGACATTGTGTCAGAAGAAAACAACGTGGATGACAACCCACAAAACACAAGTGAAGTTTCAAGTGCTCTTGTGTCTACCGGTTGTAAAAAAGGTGAAGACACTGGGGCCGGGGAAAATGACTGCATACTTCCCATTGTACCTGTACAAATAAGACACAAGAAAAACAGGAAGATCATTAAGACTTATGCATTCCTGGATCAAGGTAGCACAGCAACCTTTTGCACCGAGGATCTGGCGAATAAGTTAAATATTCGAGGGAAAAAGAAAGAAATCCTTCTTCGCACCATGGCACAGGAACAGAAAGTCTGTAGTTATGTTCTTACAGATTTAGAGGTCTGTGGCCTCGATGAACAAGACTTCATCACGCTGCCAGATGTGTACACTCAACCAGACATCCCTGCAACAAGGGGTAATATACCAAAAGAGCAAGACTTGGAGAGATGGCCTTACCTGAACCAAGTTCATCTTCCCAGACTAGAGTCAAATATTGGACTTCTCATTGGTGCTAATGCTCACAAGGCTATGGAGCCACGGAAGATCAACAACAGCCAGAACGATGGACCTTATGCTGTGAAAACAGTTCTGGGCTGGGTGGTAAATGGACCAGTAAGCAGATGTCAAGGTATGGACTTATATGTCACTAAAAACAAGATTTTCTTGTCAATCGTATATCTGTATTGAACATTAAAGACATGCTGGTGAAGCATTACAATTCAGATTTCCCAGAGCGACAGTATGAGAACAAACAAGAACCATCTCAGCAGGATAAGCAGTTCATGCATGCTGTAACTACATCAGCACAGCTCACAGATGGTCATTATTGCATCAAGCTGCCTCTGAAAGATGACATGAGACCCCTTCCGGCACCAGAGACGGATGAAGAAAAAGACAGAGTCCCAACACCTCACTTTCCTCCCAAGGAGAAAAAGAGTGAAACAAAGAAACATTGTGCCAACTCAGATGAAGATGATGACGAGCATGTTCATATGAAAAAACACAAAAAGGAGGAGGCAAAGGAGGCAGGAAAGCATAAAGACAAAAGAAAAAAGGGAAAGAAAAAGAAAGCAAAGAAGGATGCTAGTGGCTCAACCAATCTGTTTAAAAAGTCTCTGCTAAACTGTGAGGCCAAAGATCGAGCTTCTCGCAGGCCTCATCCACCTGCTGTAGAGAAAAGCAGCAGCAAGCCCACAAAGTTAACAGGAAAGAGTGAAAAGTTTTCCAAGCCTGTTAAGAAGTCTGCTACACAGAAACCAGACCACAACAAGACAGAGAGTACCAAGCAACGAGAGGCTACCAGACCAGGACATAGTTCTGGCTTTAGCCTGGACAGTGACGAGCGAGAAGAGGAATGCACGGGAAAAGCACGGCCTACAGATGATTTCAGAGAACGAAAGGAGAGCCCTGAGGACGTGCAGCATCCAATCTGGGAGAAGAAAATATCAGCTGATGATAGGAGGAAGAGGAGAGAGGACAGTGAGCCCAGACTCTACGTGGCCTGTGATGAAAATCAGGAGCCACCATAGAGCTCTGACAAATCTGACAAGAGTCAAGCCACTTTGAGTCTTGGAATGAACCTCAACATGGACTGGATGACTCTGGACGACTTCCAGACACATCTGAATGGTCTTTAAAAATTTTATGTTATGTCTGTGTGCTATCTTGACAATATTAATTCATTTTAATACACAAAATAATTCTTAGATAATCAATTATACCCTTTTTAATTCTGCCATTTTTAACTTTCGTTTTGAACGACCGGTTTCTGATACAAGTTCTGAAGTCCACGCCCTTCAAAGATCTGTTTACGCCCTCTGTAACAGCCAGTATCTGTAATGTGTTGTTGTTTTAAAATTAGCTCTTTTTTTATTACTCATTTGACTTACTGTTAGTGCTAGCTTAAGATAACTTACCGAAACCCGTCTGAGCGCGCCGCAATTTGCTGCTCCTTTTAGCATTAGACCACCCGAATCCAATGCTAATGTTAGCTTGTTCCTCTTCCGGTGTTCGCCAGCTCCGCTCGTTGCACGCGGCGATTTTGGGAGTTATCGCTGTTCCAGTCAAGACAACACAAAGTTCACCAAGTGTCTCCCGTAAATTAATCCGTAAGGAGAAGGTCCTCGCTGCTGCGAGGCTGCTGCGAGGCTGTACAGTTGAAGCTCCGCTCCATCGCGCCAGAAGAGGGTCCCGTTGCCGCCGGTCCCTACGCCGGGGGTCCGCTCGTTTAATTTTTGCCGGCTGCGCGTTGGGAGCGATCGCAAATACACTAAAAATTGAACTAAAACATAAAAATAACAATTATACTTTATTTATAAAGCCATTTAAAAAAAACACAGCTGCAACAAAGTGCTGTACACATGAAATTAAGAACATATAAACAAAAGATGAGATGAAATCATGAAAAACAACAGTCATGTGTTTAATACAGAAGTGGGTTGAGCCTAACCAGGGGTTGCTAGGTGAGGGGCTGGACTCAGGTTGTGGTGGGTTGTCCTAGCGCTTGTGACGTCACAAGCGCGATTGTTTTCAAAACGAAACCTAAATTATCACAGTAAAATAAATCTACTTAGAGTAAATAAACCACTGGGTGCATTTTTTTGGCCTTAGGACTGTTTTTTTATGAAGTAAATACCCAAAGTTGAGTAAAAAAAAAACATTAAAAAGTGAATTTTGCATGTGTGGTCCCCTTTAAGAGACTGTTTTGTAACCAAATTAAGCAAGCTTTTGTTTGATAAGTTACTGAAATATGTATGGCTCCAATTTAAGTTGAGTTAGTAATTGATATGTTAATACATAGTCAACTAGGGGTCGGAAAATGTAGGAGCCATATAAAGGATTTAAGTTTAAAAGAAATGTTTATTTTGTTGCCTGAATTGATTCTGTGATTTACAGTTCTAGTTCTGCTGTTTGAAGAAAATAAGCATTTGGAATTCTATGTT
>JBBPBX010004369.1:21403-77164 GCA_038048925.1 Garcialebias charrua | reverse complement strand
AATCAGCCTACTGTAAATCTACATAGGTAATGTAGGTCAGAGCATCCCTGATGCATCCTTACATTTCTATGCTGATGATACAGTTGTTTATTGTCGAGCTAAAACAGTAGCTAAGGCTTTCCAGTTTCTGCAATCTGCTTTTGACATCATCGAATCAGATTTGTTCCGTCTCAAACTTGTCCTAAATGCTGATAAAACCGAAAGGATGTTTTTTTTCAAGTAGGAAGTCTGTCCCAGCAGATCTTCCTTTGATTTTATCATCAAATGGTGTCCCTATTGAGTTTGTTGATTCCTATAAATATTTGGGTATCCTGGTTGATTCACAGCTCTCTTTTAAACTCCACGTGGAAAACCTAGTGAAGAAACTGAAAGCTAAACTGGGTTTCTTTTTCAGAAACAGATCAAGTCTAACTCTGAATGCTATCATGGTGCACTAAGATTCATAACTGGTTGTGATTATCGTACCCACCACTGCACCCTGTATTCACTGGTTAACTGGACATCATTAACCTCACGCAGACTCTTCCACTGGTACATTTTCATCTTTAAATCACTTCTTGGTCTGCTGCCCTCATACATCTCCTCCTACATGTCTTTGCGTGAGTGCAGCTACAGTGTGCGCTCTCAGGACATGATTACCTGCAGTGTTCCGTCAGTGAGGACTGAACTTGGAAAAAGGGCCTTCTCCTATTCTGCTCCTGCTTCATGGAATATCTTACAAAAAGATCTGAAGCTCTCGACCTTGACTTCTCTAAATGGTTTTAAGAATCTGTTGGAATCCTGGCAAAAACCAATGCAGACGTGTTCCTGTTTTTGATTTTCTACATCTACCATATAATCTGTCTGTTTTGCTACTTTGATATCTTTGTTTTCATTTGTTTTTTTTAAATCTGTATTTCTCTCTTATGTTAGTCTATTGTTGAATGTTTAAGGAATTTCTACTGTTGCTGTTGTCATCATTCTTGTTTGTAGACAGGTCTCTCTTGTAAATGAGTCCTTGAAGCTCAATGGGATTAACCTGCCTAAATAAAGGTTGAATGAATTTTCTTGGATTATTCATCAGTTTATGGTTCTATGACAGAACTCCCAGCATGCCTTGCACCAGCCAGTTTACCATAGTCTCACCACGATAGAAACACGGTGTTTGTTAACGCGTAGCCGGACCATCTGACCCATCAGTATCCTGCAGTCTGCTGACGTCAAACCTTTGGCTCGGCTTGGCCCGGTCCGGTCCAGTAGGTTCCAAGAACCGAGCTGGAGTGGGTAGGACCGCGCCCAACATGCTCAATACACGTCGAGTCAAGAAAGAAAGCGCACATGTTGGTTCAAAATGTTTGGTCACTCTGTGTTCCTGTTCTGATGGTCCTATGAACCCGTAGAACCCTGAGGGAGAACCGTCCGGGTTCTAACCTCCCAGTGAAGCCGTTTCCTCTGAGGTTCAGAGCTACAGAAACATTGACTTCTGTTCGACGTGCTCGGGAGGTTCTGGATGGGTTTCAGTTTGGCAGAGTTGTATTTTCGGTACCACTTTGTGTTTGTGGACCCGGTCCAGCAGCGCCGTGTTTCCAGGCCAGGATACAGTCAGCACATTGCTATTTAAAGTAAGCGTCCGACACGGGGACAGATGATAATCTGACTCTCCACAGAACCTCCTCTGAAGGCTTATCGCTCGGTGATTAGGCCCGCTGACCCGGCAGAGGCTCTCTTGGACAGGAAGCGGGTTGTACTGACAGACTGGCCCAGATGGCCGAAGCCCAGGAGGCCATCTTCGGTGGTCCTCAGGTTCTGTGGAGTCTTCCTCGCCTCGTTCTCCTCAGAATGAGTCTGACTCTTGGTCTCGCCTCCGTGCGGCGGAGGGAACCTGCTGGGTTTGGTCTGCGGCACACGATGAGCTGCTTTACGATGCCAATAAACAGGTTCTGGTTCTGAAGGTCACCGATTGCAGTCTTTGTAAGTTCTGACGTGTTTTTCTTCCTGCCCCGAGCGTCAGACTCAATAATGACGAGGTTTGGTGTGAAAACGTTGGAAGAACTGATCGTTTCCTGTAACGGGCCGGTTTCATGCTCGGCGTGTTCTGCAGTTTAATGTCGGGGCGCCGGATCCGCTGAATCGGAGCTGATTGGTCGATTTTTAAGTTTTGGCTGTTGGTTAAAAACAAAACGTGTGTAAAATAGGAACGTTCTCAATTTATTAAGACTCCATTTCACTTTTATAACCAATAAATTTGACTTTCACTTCGACTTGTTTTGTATTATCACTAAAAGTGTTTAAAGGTACAGTATTGTGACAATATGCTAAAACATAGACATCTTTAGAAAGAGGAGCTACTCAGCTTTGATTTTTTTTGTACACAGATGCTTCGAATAATTAATATATAAAAGTATTATATATTGGTGTTTCCGACTTATTTTTAATTCCCGGGTGAAAAAATGGTTGAAACAAAACCAAATCTGTGAACACTGAACCCCATGGGGACAGAGGAGCAGCTGTGTGTGTGTGAGGGAACTCTTTAATCCATTTAAACTTAATTAAATTTTTTTTAGATTTTTATATAGGGAACTGTTTAATCTTAATTAAATTTTAATTTTATTTTAGCTGTTTTTATATAAATGTCCAACCAAGGACTGGGTTTGCAAATTAGCCTGTGGCTAGAAAACCTTTGTACAAAGTTTATTGTGCTGTCCTTGATCAAATAAACTTGAATGAAATGAATGAAAAAAAAAAAAGTATTTTTTAATAAAATAGTTTTAATAACGTCTTTGCAGTGCGTCGCAGTTTTCGGGTGGAGAAAGGAGGGGTCAAACGCCGACGCATTTTTATGACGCAATGTAATGAACGTACAGTACATTGTAAATAACAATGGCAGAGAATATAATGTATAAATAAAGGTTGAATTGAATGAATGAATGAATAGAAACCGAGGAATTAAGCAATTTAAGTGAAGATTTGAGCGAATTCGTCTTCAGTTTGGGAAGCGAAGTTAGTTTGAGTGATGAACAAGAAACAGCTGGTAATAATGTACCGGTAGGTCTGCAGCCGTATTTATTTGAGCCTACCGTTCAGGGAGCGAGGGGGACTCCGAGACTTGTTTTGTCCATTCTTGACAAGTATTTCATCTTTTGGGAAAGTGAAAAGGCTCACTTGTTCACTGATGATATTAGAACACCCAAATGTGACACAACATACAGGCATTTTTCATGTTACAGTATACAAAAAAAAAAGGCGATCTTGAAGACAATGAAACTGCGTTCTAATAGCAGCCGCAGACAGAACTTCTTGTCCCTACGTCACATGACGTCGCATGCGGAAGTACCCGGATTTCCCGTGACGAAACACGGCGCCAAGTTTAAAATCACCTTTGAAACAAATTTTCATTGATTTATCATTTTGCTTGTAAAAACAAACATAGTTCAACATATATATGTTGTGCCACTTTATACATACAGTAGTTCCAAAATCATGTCACAATACCTTTTAAGAGTAATTTAAAAAACAGTTAATGAAACCGTTAAAACGATCTGTTTAGATCAGAGGAGGAAACTGTCTTTGTTTTGTGGTTTTCATCAGTGTGGGGGGTTAAAACACTTTTTGTTTGTTAAATGTAACTTTGCTTCATTTGTGAGGAGGCTGATAAAGTGAAGGAGCGAGGACCGTCCTAAACTTTGTGAGACGGTCCTCACAATCATGGCAAAACAAACGCACCCCAGTATTTATTCAATACAGGGGGTCCCCAACATACGACGCAATTCCGTTCCTACGCCCGTTCGTAACTCGAAAATCGCAGAAAGTCGGAAAATACGTCCAAACGGCACCTCATACGTACAGTACTGTACTATTTTACCAAGCACTTAACCTATCCTAACACATTACCCTACATAATTATCAAAAAACACATACATTCGGAGCTATAATGAAGGGGAAAAAGAGTTAATGGCTACTGGTATGCTGGTGAAGCCGTTCCTCCGCCTGTTAGCATGTTAGCTCGGTGTCCCTCCAACATCTGAGGCTGCGAAGCCGTTCCTCTGATCCAAACTCTGATCGGACACACGGTCCGTCCAAAGCCGGCTGTCTGTCCAGCTTGCTCCAACAAGTTTTGTAGCATCCGAAGCTAACCGGAAACTGCCGGAAACTGCGTAAATCGGCTTCAAAATAATAATACGTAATAATACTTTATTTATAAAGCCATTTAAATAAACAACCACAGCTGCAACAAAGTGCTGTACAAACAAAATCAAGAACATTTAAACACATAAAATAAGATTTATTTTTATGAGATGCATGACGTAACCCCAAAACGTCAAGTCGAGGACTACCTGTATTTAGTTTCACGTTTTATCTTCTGTTGGATTATTAATAAAATTACCTTTAAAATTAAAGATAAACTGATATAAACTGTCATCATTTGACCCTCCTGCTCAAAACGACCCAGAATGTTTTGGTTGTAAAACAGGTCTTGTGGGCCGTTTTGACCTAAGGGGCGGGTCAAATTTAACATCTGGGGCAGAGGCAAAAAATAATAATGAGCTGGTTTTAATAACACTCTCAGTAATTTCTGGATTTACGCCTAAATTTCTTGATTCAACTTGATTCAAGATGGCCACCACAGCTAATCAACATTAGCAACAACTCAAATGGCTCCAGCTCGGTCAGTTCTACAGATAATGACTGGCAGTGGTGGGCACCAGCCCACTAAAGCGCAAATCCGCTAATTGCAGACCTAAACAATTTGTTTGCGCTTTAGCGGATTTACTAATTTTTATAATTCATAAGCGGATTTGCGCTTTTTCTATTTAAAATGCAGTACCACTAATAACTAATTATCTATCAGTATTCATTGTCTTGAACAGTGGAAAGTTTAACTGTTATGAATCACAATGCACATGATCCATTCTACAGCTCCCCTCCCAACTAACAGCAATCATTGAGAGAAGGTATATGTCCATTCTTCCTGTTGCTTTCAGTCATGGTTCTGATTTTACAGACATTTCCCACAATGCTGCTGTGTCTGCTTACGTAGTAGGAAGGCAATGTTTAATGTGACCGGGCGACCCTTTCCCAGCAAAAACGGTTAATAGAGTACACACAACACGTAACACACACACAACACGTAACACACGTAGCATCCCATGACTCATGGGATGCTACGTGTGTTATGTGGACAAGACGTAATTGGTTGATGCAGAAGCGGGGCCCGCCCTAAGGGGCCCTATTGGCTATTACCTGTCATGTGACAAGTACTGTTTCCTGTACTCCGTGCTTTGCTTTCGTCATGTGCCCATAATGCATTGCAGCGCTTCAGTTTTCCAGTAAACGGTTTTAAAATTACTTTATCGATGCATTTTTAATGAAAAATCTACAATAAACAAAAGAAAAAGACAAAGAAGCAGCCGAAATAGCAATCCTCAACACATTCAACAACTTTTTAATTTTTAGACCATGAGCGAAAGGTCTATTTTAGGAAATGACATCCCCAGCGATTCGCGGTTATAGGTAGGATGAAGGTGTATAACAGTTCATGCACCGCTAGTTGGCAGTGTAGTGCAAATACAGTATTGCATAAATTATTGCTGGCTAACAAGTGTTGAATTGAACTTGCGCTTTAAAATTAGCTTCCGCTAGTTTTCCTAAGACATAAGCGCTTTTGAAATTGCGGACCTAAATAACTTAATAAGCGCTTTAGAAATTGCGGAACTAACTTATGGACTAGCGCTGCCCACCACTGATGACTGGTAATTTTGTGTGGTAGTCGCTGAGGGCCCCCTCCAACACGTCCTCTGAGCTCCAACAGATCGATGGAGATCTTCATTGAAAACTTTGGCGGCAGGGGCGGCGTGCATTCCCTCCAAGCTCCGAACTGTTTGTTTTATTTCCAGCACTTTGGTTTTTACGCTTGTGAGGAATGTGCTTGTGAGGAATGTGATGTGTTCCCTTCGCTCCTCCTGAGGTTCGGTTGTCTCCGTGCGGAGGTATTTTTATCACGATGCTCAAACAAGTGCTGCCTCCAGCTGAAAATAACCTGCAGGTCTGTGGTGCTTGAAAACGAGGGAAACTACGTCCTCTTCCGGCTGATGAGCTCACAAAGTCCCTAAAGAGGCTGAAGAAGAGCTCCTGTTTTCTAACAGACCCATTCATGTTGTGGGTCTTCTACACTCTTCACTCGTTGTTCCCTGCTCCGAACAGGGAGCCCAACATGCTGTCTGACCCGTTTACTGAAGAACCTGGGACATCCGTGACACCAGGCCCTGTGAACTTCTCAAAGTGCACAGATGAACGAGCGTTTGTGACTCACTCAAAACAAAGTCTGACGCTTTCATCCACTCATTACGAGCAGGGACTGCTATTTACATGAACACAGTGGTGCTGAAGGACTTTTAGCTTCAAACTCTTAACTTCTTTCTAGTGATCATGATTGACTGTGGCTGGTAGTTTGACTGCACTCACTTGATCGGCCAGCACTCTGTCCCCCTCAGATGGAAGGACATGTTGTGATGTTCAGGAACCACCAAGGTTCAAGCCTACCATGAAATGGAAACTGCTAGAACACCTGTGTCCCTATCCACCGATGTCCCTATCCACCGATGTCCCTATCCACCGATGTCCCTATCCACCGATGTCCCTATCCACCGATGTCCCTATCCACCGATGTCCCTATCCACCGATGTCCCTATCCACCGATGTCCCTGTCCACTACTTTACATCATCATGGACTGAAAGGACCAAGAAAGAAACTGCAACACCTTCAACCTGGAATGAAACCTGCAGCTGTCCACATGTACAAGACAAATGTCTTCTGGAAGAAAGAGCCAGGGCCCATCTGCGGCCACCCCACTCATTTGAGGAAATTGTAATTTTAAGCAATATAAAAACTATTACACATAGTTTCCTCAAATGATGGAGGTGGTCAGTTTTATATACCTATATGTTGGGTGGCAGCCATCTTGGATTTTGATGTGGCATCCCAATTTTTGAAATGTAACCTTTCTTACCCCTAAATGTAGCCACACAGTAAAATAAACAATAAATGACAAAATCTACATTGAAATGTTGGACACTTCTTATTCGATCGGTTGAAAGGACGTTTGGGGATGACTTCCTGTTTTAATCATCCTTTTGCCACAGGTTGAAGGATGTGGAAACTTTCCTTCAAGAATTCAAAAAAACTTTCAATACAAAAACAACTGGACTTTATTTGTAACAGAAGACGTTTCGCTCTTCATCCGAGGAGTTTTCTCAGTTCAAAGAGCAGAGAGTGTGGGGGTTCAGATTTTAAAGGCTGAGATAAGAAAACCTGAACCCCACATCCATTGCTCTTTGAATTGAGAAAACTCCTCGGATGAAGAGCGAAACGTCTTCTGTTATAAATAAAGTCCAGTTGTTTTTGTATTGAAAGTTTTTTTGACTTCATCATGTCCTGGATGTCTGAGAATCTTCACCCGCATTTTCCTTCAAGAAAGACGAACGTCTACAGCATGACCGCACCAAGGAGTCCGGACCTCAGTCCAGCTGGAAATCTCTGGTGGAAATTAAAGAAAATGTCCGATGACGCGGCTCCAACCTGCAGATCTGATCTGGGAACAGCAATAAGACATCTGGAGGCAGAGCTGACCCAAAGTACCAACCATCAACTCAACCTGATCTTGAAACTTGAAAACTTGAAAAGCAACCGTGGCCGAATACAACATCTCCATGTACGTTTTTATTGTTAGAAGGCAGGGTTTAGGAAAAATGAAAGATTTGCTGCATGTCTGAGTTTATATAGAATAGAAAAGAATGTCTTCAAAGAGCTGTGGTTCCATAATATTACTGTATTATTATTTTTTGTTTTAGTGGAGCTGTGGATTTATTTCGCTCTGTGTGAATCCGAGATAATCCACAATAAACTCTTAACTTGTATCTAAAATATCTGGAAGTCCTCTGTTGCAGAAACCGCCCACTCAGGGAAAAGACTGGTTCAAATAAATGGTTAAAACCCTGATGTGAAGGTGTTCTTATCCACGATGAGTGCATGCAAACTTGTGTGTGTAAAAACCTTTCAGGGTTTTTGTTTTGGTTGACGTTCAGGAGCTGCCTCCTTTTGTTGCTTGATGTTGTGCAGTTTGTCAGCCGGGTGAAGTTCCTGTCGTAAAGTGAACAAAATGCAGTTCGTCAAACAGGCTCGTTTGAATTCTGACACTTTAACGCTCAGCTTGGCCTCGCACCACCACGTCTCTAGCAGAGATTTGTTGAGGAACTGTTTGTTGGAGGTTTAAGCTGACGTGCATTCGTAAACTCAGGAATCTGGACGGAGCGGGTTTTTTACATTCCTACATCTTGTTTCTTTGAACCTGTAAAGAAAACCGCAAACAAAACATACCTACAAGTCACTGCAGCGAAATAATGATTTAAAGGTTTTGTCCAAAAGCTCATCGGGTCCTCTTGTCTTTGTAAAATGTCTTCAAGTTTAATATTTAAACAAAATTCATAAACTTTTCATTTGTGTGTGTAGTATGGATACAAGCCAAAAGTAACACATATTCCATTTTCTAACTTTTTAACACTTTTTTTTTAACAGAACACTTTCTGACATAAGAGCTTAGGAAGCACAGAACGGTTGTTAGAACGAGGATAAAATGAAATGTCATGCAGAATCAAGGCTACAAATTTGATTAGACTATATGCCACGGGGGGTCGTGATGTACTTCCAGTAAAATGCAACCCACATCCGCCACTTCCGGTTCCCATCCACCTCCGTTGTTGTTAGCGTTAGCTCCTAGTAGCAGACCATGACAACGACCCGAAACGGGAAGTGGCCGCGCGCTACCGGCACTACACGTGAGTACCGTTGTGTCCGCCCACCGGTGGGAACAGCTGTTCCGCGGGGGGGTTTCGGCGAACATTTATCGCGGCTATCCGTAGGGGGAACGTCGCCATAATTTTATATGGTTTTATATGTGTATAGAGTTGTTATTGGTGTGTATGCTGATGTTTTATTAATTGTATTTACCGTAGTCATTTATGTTTGTGTCTTTCCCGCTAACCGGAAGTGCGCCGTCTGGGTAATGACTGCGGAGGTGCTGGAACGGATGTCCGTGGCATATAGTCTATTTGATGGAATGGGAATCAATTCATTGTTGTTAACAGAAGAACTTAACAAGATCTTATCTTTGTTGCGATTGCCCGTTTCTCTCCTTCATACAGCAACATGCAACTCCACTTCTGTTAAGAAAAGTCCATGTTCAGCTGGAGGATGGAGAAAAGTTTCAGGAGTGATTTTGTAGCAAAAGGTGTTTGCAAAGGTCAAAGGACAAGTTTCCAAGACAGTGGTGAGACCAGCTATGTTGTATGGTCTGGAGACAAAGACATGGACAAAAAGACAGAAGGAATTAAGATGTTGAGGTTCTTAGGAGTGACAAGGATGGATAAGATTAGGAATAAGATCATCAGAGGTACAACACAGGAGGAACAACTGGGAGATCAAGTTAGAGAGATCAGACTGAGCTTGGACATGTCCAGAGGAGGGACAGTGGTAGAAGGATGTAAAAAAAAAATGCAGCTGCCAGGAAAATGCAGGAGATATATGGATGCAGCTAGAGAGGACATGGAGGTATAAAATGGAGTATAATAGTTGGAGTGAGGACGGATGAGGACTTGTTGTGGAGATCCCTGAAGAGTGAGCAGCTGAAAGAAGACCACCTGCAGTCTTTGTTCCTCTGTATGGACCCATTTCAGTCTCTGGACCCTCTCAGATGTGGTTGGTGGTTTTATTAAATTTTATTGTCAATTTCTTATTAAAAAAACAGGTTATCCTTCAGAGTCCACCTGATTCAAGATGGCCGACACAGCTAATCAGCCTTGGTTACAGCTTTACAGATGTTTGAAATTTGTTGTGGTAGTAGCTGCATGCATTCTTTCAAGGAAAGCGTGTTGGATTATTGTTTACTATAGAAGTTTGGTACGACCTCCAGCATCCTCGCCAACTTTTATTGGTGCACCATTGAGAGCCTGCTGACTGGCTGCATCACAGGGTGGTACGGGAGCTGCACCAGTCAGAGCCGGAAAGCTCTACAGAGCATGGTGCAAATAGCGGAGGACATCAGTCTCCACACCATTCAGGACATCTACCACATCTGTTGTACCCAGCATCATTAAGGATCACACCCACCCAGCACAAGGACTCTTCCATTAACTACACTCAGTTAGACGGTGCAGGAGTCTGTCATCGTGTACAAAAAGACTAAGGACAGCTATTACCCACAAGCTGTCAGTTTACTGAACTCTCCATAAATAACACTGAGCAACTGGCAATAACATTGTACCAAGCCACATCTGTGACAATATGAATATGGGCAGCTGTGGCTGAGTGGTTGGAGCAGTCGTCCTCTGCGAGAGTTGGTAAAAAGTCAAAAGTCACATACCGGTACTGAAGTGTCCCTGGGCAAGACACTGAACCCCTCATTGCCTCTGATGTGTCCCATTGATTTATGAATTGTGCTGTAAAGTGCTTTGAATATCTTGATAAGATAGAAAGATGCTATGGAACTCACAGCCCGGGGGCCAAATGTGTCCTCGTTGACATCTTATCTGGCCCCCAAGATATTATGTGAAACGTAAAATGCTTCTATCTCTTGAAAAAAATTTCAGTAATCTTTGATTATGATGTCGAAAGCACAACAATGAACATCAAATGAGACCAATAAAACTCTTGTTGAGAAACCTGTGACCAAGAAAAGATGTTGAGCATCTGATTTGAGTTCATGTAGTTTCTGAAATTGGCCCTCAGTTTGAAAAATGTTTTAATTTTGGACCCCTTTTGTGAGGGAGTTTGACACCCCTGCAAATTACAGTCCATTTACCATTAGCTTGTGACCGCTAATATGTTGTATATTGCTGCTGCATTATGTGGCTGTATCATGTATGAATCTACCATCATAATTCTTAATGTCACACACTCACTACCTGTGCAATAACCTGTCAAACAACCTGTGCAATTTTATGTTAGTTATGTGCAATATCATGTGCATTTTAGCTTGTATTACTACCTTGAAATACTTATTCATACAAATTCATCCTCCTTGCACCGTTATATTATTTTTTCTTCTTTTTATTCATTTCAAATAAAATATACAGCTATTTAATATAGACACAAGACATACAATATAAATTTATAATGAATGGTGGCAGAATGAAGAGAGTATCTTATTCTATCTGCCCCATTGTACAGAACAAATCAATTCAAACAGAAAACCTTCAATAAGCAACTAGAAAAAAGAGAGAAATATGCATAATAATAATAATAATAAGTCAAGAAGACAAAAAAGGAACAACACATGTAATTAACAATTTTGACACTAGACAAGATAAATTATTTTATATATATTTTTGCAAATTTAAAAAAAAATCATATTCTTAAATGAGGATATTGATTTTGCATTTTTAATTTCGGCTTCCAAATTATTCCATAATCTAATTCCTTGGATCGAGGTTGACCGACCCCGCAAACTGGTTCTAAATTTCGGTCTCACAAAAATCTCAATTCCCTTTAAATTATAACAACTTTGACGTTTAAATAAAATAAATAAATGTCACATTTCTGTCATCTGTGTATGTTTCCCATACAAGACGAAATTCATCTCTGCATTTAACCAAACCACCACCAGGTGGTGCAGTGAGCAGCCATAGAAAGCGCCCGGGGAGCTGGGGAAACAGGTGTGCACTCATAGACACTCCAAGGTGTGTAGTGGCCGGGGCCGGGGTTTGAGCCTGTGTCCTTCGGAGCCCAAGTCAGCAGCCCTGCCTCTACACCATCTTGTGTGTGAGAATATTCGAAGGTAATTACAGTAATTTGTGTGAGCTTTGTACAAAACTGAAAGAATATTATAGTCCACTACATCATGGAATTTTAATAACTTCAATTCATGAAATAAAACACTAGATGGATGACAATAGTGTTTCCCAGTGATTATTCTTACGGCTCTTTTCTGTAGGACAAAAACCGGCTCGGTAAATGTCTTACATGCTTTACCTCAAACTTCAACACAGTAAATGATGTGCGGGACAGTAATTGAGTTGTACAACAAGTACAGAGCTCTATTCTACCATGTTGTTGTTTACTATCTCTCTTTAGGACCTTGTAAATACTATATTTACTTTTTCACTTATTGGTACTTTATTTTGTACTCTTATTGCATGCTTTTAGTATTTCTTGTTCTTTGTTTTTAGCGAGTCACATTGGTTCTTCTCATCCTGAGCATTTCATTCCTGAGCATTTCATTGTTCAGTTAACCTGCATATGTACAACTTGAACTTTGACCTGCCCCCCACGGCCCCACCTCAGAGAAACGCACACCTGTTAATTATTCAAAGCAGCAGATGGGAACAGATAGCAGCACTTGGCAGGACCAGTAGTTGTTTTTTTGTTGTTTTTCATTCTATAAATATCAATCAACTTGATGCCTTTTTTATTTGTGGAAAAGCAGATTTCACAAACAGTTGTGTAAGAGCGTCCATATGTTCACTATTGGCCGTTCACTTGTCTTCTCCTGCCAGGCTGCACACACCGCCACAGAAAGGTCAACGTGTGTGTGTGTTTATGTGTGTGTATCGGGTTTTGTTTTTATTTTTTTCCTCTCAAAGCAGATAAAGACTGAGATTAGGCTTAAAGGGGCCAACGCATTTATTAGGCTTTCATTTGTTTGAGCGCTCTAATCCTGATGGAAGTGGAAGGCAGCTTTATTAGCTCATGAATATTTGCAGCATGTTGACCTTCCCGTCTAAAATTATTGAAATAAAAACGTCCTTCAGAAAAATTATTGAAATAAAAATGGCCCTCAGACAACCGCCTTGTCACGTGCAGTAAACGCTTCGAGGGCGAGGGCAGTCTGAGCCCCGAGGACTTTATGGATGGTTCGACCTTGAAACATTTTTCTAATTTTAACTTTTATTTGTTTGGTTTTCAAACAAGGGCTGGGCACACCTTAAGGTGTCCAGCATTAATGATGTTTCTGCCTGTAACTCAGTAAAGAGCATGACAAAAAAAGGAGAAGGAATACCAGACAGTCTTTAAATGCCTGCCTGCACAAAATCTGTAGCAACCTTTACAAGCAAAGCTCTCATACAACATAAACCAAACAAAGCTGTGCAGAACATGAAGCAGGAACACCATAACAGGTGCAGTCTGTCCCTCCGTCAAATCGTACCCACCAGGTAATGTTTTGTAACAGTTGGGTACGAAGTAGTTATTGTACCCATGTTGTCCTGCATTTATTTCATACAGTACTTTTATGCTGGTATGCCCAGCTGCTTCACATTCTGTTGTGAACCGTCCCACACTGAAGGTCATGGCCCGAAAACACCAACACAAAATAAAATGCATTAAGATCTCTTCCTTCTAGAACATTCTCCAAACTTTGCTTAAACATATTTGCTTGATTTTTGTAATCTTAAAGATCTTTTCGCTTTAATCTATGATTTTGCTAAATTTAACCTTTAGCTACAGTTTCGCTACGTTAGCTTCACACAACGTTTTTGCTACGTTAGCTTCACGCGACGGTTTCGCTATGTTGGCTTCACACAACGGTTTTGCTACGTTAGCTTCACGCAACAGATTTTTGCTATATTAGCTTCACGCAACAGATTTTTGCTACGTTAGCTTCACACTACGGTTTTTGCTACGTTAGCTTCACGCAACAGTTTATTTCTACGTTAGCTTCACGCAACAGTTTTTGCTACGATTAGCTTCTGCTCTGTTTTCATTTTTTTTATCTTTTATCTGCTTTTTTCTTTCCGGGTCACAGGGGGTCACTCGTGCCCATATCCAGTCATCCATCACTGTGCGAGAGGCGGGTACAGTTTAGCTAAATTGTTTTTTATCGTTCAACACAACATTTACATTGCATTTTGTTTTATTTTTGGCAAAATTTAATCTAATTGTTAGACAAAGATGGTGGGGGTTAAGGGCCTTGCTCAAGGGCCCAGAGTGGGGCAAATGAGGGTGGAGGCAGGTGAGGTTGCTTCACCTATCCCACCCACATATTTGATGTTGTCTGTTCTGGGAGTTGAACCAGCGATCTTCTGATCACAGGCCCACCTTCTCTAACCTCTGCACCACCTCTCTCTCCAGAAAACTAAAACCTTAAAGCTGCACTGACATCATCTTGTATCTATATCATATTGCACTACATATATGTTTTATCATTCAACATTCGTTTTTGAAAACTAACTTATAAATATATTTAATTTTGATTTTAAATTAATTTTAAACTTTGCGCCGTGTTTATTCATGGGAAATCCGATTACACGCGAACGCAGCATATGTGACGTAAGGAGATGTAGAGGGCTTCGGTTATGCATTTACATATAAGGACGGACAATTTAAAACCCGACAAATTTAGCAATCTAAGTGCATATTTAAGCTATATGTCTTCAGTTTGGGAAGCAGAAAGCTAGATAAACAATAAACACCAGGTTTTAATTTAGGTCTGCACCCGTATTTGTTTGATTTTTACCTTATCAGGAAGCGAGGAGGCTCCGAGGGGGGGTGGCAGCTTTAGTCATTCTATTCCCAGACAAAGTATTTCTTCTTTTAGGAAAGTGAAAAGGCTCACTTGTTCACTGATGATATTAGAACACCCAAAGGTGACACAACGTAACGGCATTTGTCAAGTAAAAAAAATAAAAAATAGGCGAGCTGCAGGCAAGCTGCTGACAGACGCAGACTGCTTCTACATCTCCTTACGTCACATATGTTGCGTTCGCGTGTAATCGGATTTCCCATGAATAAACACGGCACGAAGTTTAAAATCAATTTTATATCAAAATTAAATATATTTATAAGTTTGTTTGCAAAAACAAACATAGTTGAATGATAAAACATATATGTAGTGCAATATGATGCATAGATACAAGATGATGTCAGTGCAGCTTTAATATTGTGTAAATTTGTCATACCAGGAATTTTTTTTATTGGCAAATTAATAAAACATTCTGAAAATCTGGAGTTTTAAAATAAAATTTTGTAAGACGGCTGCCATTTGGATGCAAGTTGTAACTCAAATATTTTTTTCTAATTTGTGCAGAAAGGGTTTCAACTTAAAGGTTCAGTATGTAACTTTTCTAACAACATATTTTTAACATATTTCTTCACTCTGTCACTACCTCCTGACATACTGATTTTAGACAAGTAATCTCTGAAAAAAACTATTGTCCCCTTGCTTCTCTAAAAGCATTTCTAAAAAGCCACAGTGACCCACCGTTAACCAGCCAATAAAAACAGATTTTGTAACCAGCCAATAAAAACAGAGCTTGAATTTGAATCAGCCAATAAAAACAGAGCTTGAATTTGAATTTCAGCAGAGCTAGGGCAAGAGCAAGCCTCAGAGCCATATATGGCTCTGAGGGGGAGGGACCAGAAACGTGTCTCTGTTCAAAATTTTCCTAAGTTCCAGCGTGTTCCAGAAATTACATACTGAACCTTTAATGGGGTTTTTTTTTCTTCGTTTTATGGCGAGTTTGCCGCCTGTTGTCTTCAGTAACCTTCCAGCTCATGCACACTTTCTGAACAACCAGAGAGGAGTTCTGACACCTTGGACAGGGACGTGGTGTTGATGTGCTAATGGCAGTCTGCGTCCTCAATGATTTACCGTACGGTTATTTGTTACATTATCACCAGCATGTTGTTGTGTGAGGCGAGGAACACTGTGACACTGAGATGTTCGGAGACTGCAGCTGCGTGTTCAGTAAAGTTGAGCTAAAAGGATCCTGACGTTGTCTCTTGTCTCTGTCCTCGTCTCTCTCAGGGAGCAGCCGATCTACACCACCAGGGCCCATGTCTTCCAGATTGACCCGGCCACCAAGAAGAACTGGCTTCCTGCCAGCAAGCAGGCCGTCACCGTCTCCTATTTTTACGACAGCTCACGGAACAGCTATCGCATTATCAGCGTGGATGGATCCAAGGTTTGTCTGTCTGTGTGTCGAAAAAGAAAAAGGCTAGCTAAAAGATGAAACGGGTAAGCTGAAAGTAGCAAAAGGCTAGCTAAAAGGAAAAAAGATCATCTGAAAGTTTCTAAATGCTATTTAAAATGTAAAAGTAACAAAAGAACAGTTAAAAGTATCAAAGTGATAGTTAAATACTAAATGTAGCAAAATGCTTGCAAAAGGTAGCAAGGCTAGCTAAAAGTTAAATTTGGCAAAAGGCTAGCTAGAATCTGAAAGTAGCTAATAACTAGCTAAAATTTAAAGGTAGCTGACATTTTAAAATGTCAGCTAAAGCTAGAAATATCATAAGCCCAATTAGGTGATAACCAAAACATTAGCTTAAAGTAATAACCTTGGTTAAATCTGGAAGAAGCAAAAAAAAAAAAACTTGCTAAAATAATAAAAACCAAAAGGTTAGCTAGAAGCCAAAGATGTCAAAAGGATGAGTAAATGCTAGAAGGAACAAAAAGCTAGCTAGAAGCTAAAAGTAGCAAAATAGACATAAATATTAGCTAAACTTGGACTAAATATGGCCTGAACGTTAAAGTTTTGTAAATGTCAACATCTGCATTTAAAATGTACCAGTTTGGTTACTGGTAATTTAAAATGTACCACTTTTAAAGGTGCAGTCTGTAAGTTTTCTAAAAATATATTTTTAATATATTTCTTCACTCTGCCACTATCTCTGACAGACTGATGTTAGACAAAGTAATCTTTGAAAAAACTATAGTCCCCTTGCTTCTCCAGGTGTTACTAAAAGCATTTCTAAAAACCCACAGTGACCCGCCGTTAACCAGCCAATAAAAACAGAGTTTTTAACCAGCCAATAAAAACAGAGCTTCTCACGCCCCTAACCCACGCCCCCGCCTGTCCCAGCCCCAGCGGCCACGCACGTTCTCGTTCAAAGGATTGCAAAGCGATGCAGGACTGTTTTGTATGTGACACAAATGTATTAAATTCCCCTTCTTCATCCCTTATCTGGACTTTTGTTTTTTTGCCAAAAGTCAAGTGATCGCTTCTTCCTCCTCCGCTGACTCCATGACTGAAACAATGAGGAAATGAATGAATTTGTCATGAGCAAATTAAACTCGGGTTCAACGTGGCTGCGCGAGGCTCTGCAGATTTTCTGGTGTGCTGGACCAGCGCTCCATGTTTTTATTTTATTTTTTAGAACGTTTTATTAACATATAAACACAGAATATGGCAGCGGCTAAGACAGGACATGCAGTGGAGGCGGAGCTAAGGAAGCTGAGCTGAATTTCAGCTAGAGCAAGGGGGAGCAGAGCCATATATGGCTGTGAGGGGGAGGGACCAGAATGCTTTCCGTGTTGAAAATTTTTCTGTCCTGCGTTCTACAGAAACTTGCAGACTGCACCTTTAAATGTGATATTTTGCATTAAAACTAACAGGGTCTGAAGCCTGGTCTCCTACGTGTGCTGGAAGCAGTTTTTCATTTCTGTTGAGAAGGTTTCCTCTGACGGCAGTCCCTGATTTTAGTCAGGTGTGTTTTGTTTGTTTGTTTGTTTATGTTTTTTCTAACCTTGTTTGGAAGACATCCCCGCGCTGACCTCTGGATGCAGAGGTTTAGCATCCGGAGCAAAAGAGCTAGTGGAGCTTGTTGTTTTCTGTTCCTGCTGATGAACAGCAGCTAAATATCTGACCCCTTCACATTTATTCACCTCTTCTTTACTTCTTTGGCTTCTCTAAGATTCTTTTACTGAAGCTACCCTGAGCGCTGACTGACAACAGCCTCCTACACCCTGAAGACACACCCACTTATTTACGTTTACACCCACATAATTAGGGTTAAGTGGCTTGACAAAGAAACGCATTCGGTCAGGAGCGTGAACCGGACCAGAAACCTTAAACCAGTTCTGCTCCATCTCCTCCAACACAGTGTCTCCTCAGTCAAGTGGAGGAGTAGGTTATGCGTTTCCATGGCGATTGTCTCTGTGCAAACACTGGAGGAGAACGATGACTGCAGCTCATCACTCTGCTGACACCGTGGAGCAGTCATGTTGTTCTGCGGGTTTAAATCCGACAGTTTACCTGCGGAGAGACTTGAGTCGGAGTGGATTAGGATTACAGAGCAGGCAGCTTTACTGCAGATACTCCATGTAACGGCTGATCTAAGTGGAGGAAACCACAGCGAGCACTTCCTGTACGCAGTCTACCAAAAACGTCCACACCAGTGGTCTTCAAATTTAATTCAGCGAGGCCTGCCTTAAGAAATCTGTCTCAAGGAAAAGTCCAGAATGTATTTTTAAATTCTCTTTTGGTGACGTCCATGCTGGATTTCTTCACTCACGTTGTCTTTTCAGGCCTGAACGTCTGTGGGCTGGCCGGGGAGAAAACACAGGCCAGACCTGGGAATAACTGGAAATACTCGAAAAGCTACACAGCATACACTGAGTAACCATAAATTATAGAAACTGAGTTAGCGTAAATTTATAGAAATAAAGGTAACCACAACCAAACTTCAATCGGTCCAGCTGGGCAGCAAAGGTGGAAAATAATTTATTTAAAATTAACGATCCCTGGTGCTCCTGCAGCTCGTCCATCAATCAGCCGGTTGTGTGTCATGTCCACTCTTACTTTGAAAAACATCCAAAGGGCGTCCGCGAAAGTCGAACCGCAAAGTAGCAAGGAACTACTGTACTGTAAATTATGTTTAGGACTTTTGTTCAAATCTTGGATATACAGTAATGTTTTTTTCACATGTTATGTTGAGCTTAGAGTTTGTGATGAGGATTACTCTTGGCTACTACCACAACAAACTTTAGCTCAATAAATCGAAGACTGGCTGAGTTGTAGCCATTTTGTTTGCTAAAGTTATTTAGCTGTGGCAAACACACACGACCCTTTCATGGTGACAACCAATATTCAATATTTAAATGTTTAAAGGTTGGCTGACATGATTTTTGAACTTTGCAGAAATTGGCACAATTTCACAATATCTTTTATCATTCAACCATGTTCTTTGTTGCAAACAAAAGGATAATTTAATGAAAATTCGTTTAAAAAGTGAGTTTAAAATTCACGCTGTGTTTCTTCACGGGACATCCGGGTACTTCCGCTTGCTGATTTTGTGATGTCATCGCAGGAATGTCTCCTAGAACGCCCCTTTTACATAACAATAGCGCACATTATATAAACCGACGAATTTAGCGATCTAAGTTTAGATTTGAGCGATTTGTCTTCAGTTTGGGAAGCCGAAGTTAGTTCAGGGGGTTGAACAGGAAACAGCAGGTTCTGCCTTACCTTCAGGTGGAGTGGAGCGAGGGGGGCTCTCGGGTGGAGCGAGGGGGGCTCCGAGGGGGTTTTGTCCAGTCTTGACGAAGTATTTCATTTTTCGGGAAAGTGAAAAGGCTCACATGTTCACTGATGATAGAACACCCAAATGCGACTCAACGTGACAGCATTTTTCAAGTTATACACAAAAAAAATAGGCAAACGTGTAGAAACTGAATCTGCGTTCCTGCGCAGCCGCAGACTGAAATTCCTGCGCTGACGTCACAGATGTTGCATTCGCGTGTAATCGGATTTCCCGTGAATAAACACGGCGCGAAGTTTAAAATCACTTTTAAATCAAAATTAAATTGATTTATCATTTTGCTTGTACAAACGAACATAGTTGAATGATACGACATATATATGTTGAGCAATTTTATGCATAGTTCAAACATCATGTCAGTGGACCTTTTAAGTTGAGGTTTTCAGTAAATACCTCCGTCTGGAGAATGATGCTTCTTTAGCTTCAAACCGCCGACGTGTAAACTTATAAAGTTCAGCATTTACTGACAGTCGATTAGAGAGAAATCTGATCAGATACAGTAACTAAAAGTCACATTTTTATTTGCCTTATCCACGTCCTGGCAGGAGGTTTTCCATTATGTGTCTCCTTCAGACAGCAGAACGTGTGGAGGGTTCCTTCAGCTCTGAGGAGGAGGGTCTTTGAGCTGTTGTCTGGATTTAGCTCTTCTGGTTGATAAGTCAGGGGGATATCTCTGCAAGCGATGCAGCCGAAGGCGGAGGAATGCTGACTCCTGATATGTTAAATATAGTTTGAAGTTGAGCTGTAGGGGCGGGGAGTGTCTGGAATAATAATCTGCGCTGCAGAACACAGAAGCTGTGACAGAACATTAGCTCATATTTATTTGTTCGTGATGATCAGGCCGATGGAAAGTGAAGCAGAAAAACACTTCAGCAGTTTTATCGTTGCTCATCCTGACTCAGACCTCCAGACTGACAGGCGAACACAGAGGGGAACTCGTGTTTTATACAGCGCTGTTAACTGTCCTGCTTTTACTAGAAAGAGTCTGGTCATAATTTGATATTTTAGCAGCTTTGGTTCTGCTCCTGTAAACACAAAGCCACGTTCCTCTCTGCTCTGACGCTTCAGACGTGGCTGAAAGCTCCCGGTTGTCCAGTTAACGTTCAGGCTGGACTGAAGTGAAGACGGGATCATCGGCGGGCGGCTTTCAGGTGCTAAAGGGCGCTCTGAAAGCAGGATTTTAATAACGATGAAGGTGAATCCAACAAAGTTAAGTCAGGTCCTCTGTGCACACCATCAAACTGGTTTTGTCCACGATGTGAGTGTGCTGCTTGTGGGACTGAGTTTGTTGTGGCTCCTCGGACTGATGAAGTCCTTTTGATGGACGAAACATTTCAAGAAAAAAAGAAACCGTCCAGAGGAACTGATTTAACTTTGTTGGATTTTTTAACTTGGATTATTGAGCATGAACTTTTGACGAAGATGAATGTTTGCACAGTCTCTTGTGTCCCGAGGTAAAATACAGAGCAGGGATTTTTAAATGACTGCTTTTGAAGGTTAAATGTCCACCCTCTTTCAGCTCTGGGGTTTCAGGATATAATAAACCCAACCTGGTCTTTATCGGGTTCTAAAATGACTAATCTAATGACTGCAGGAGATTATCAGTAGTGGTTGTGAGGAACTTTGGCCCACTCTTCTTTGTTTATGTTTGCAGACGTTTAAAGAGGACCCAGGTTCTGCCAATCCAAGGGAACTGCCCCCGATGTCCACGCGATATCACCGAGCAGGAGTGGGCATACTTGTTGCCCCCCATCTTGGTGCCTGTACGTTGGGGTTCACCCCGGTGAACGAGAAGGTAGCCTCCCTTCGCCTACGTGTGGGGGGACGGGCTCTGACTGTTGTTTGTGCCTATGCGCCAAACGGCAGCGCAGATTACCCACCCTTTTTGGAGTCCTTGGAGGGGGTATTGGAGAGTGCGCCTCCTGGGGACTCCCTTGTTCTGCTGGGGGACTTCAACGCTCACGTGGGCAATGACAGTGAGACCTGGAGGGGTGTGGTTGGGAGGAACGGCCCCCCTGATCTGAACCCGAGTGGTGTTTTGTTGTTGGACTTCTGTGCTCGTCATGGATTGTCCATAACGAACACCATGTTCAGGCATAAGGGTGTCCATATGTGCTCTTGGCACCAGGACACCCTAGGTCGCAGTTCGATGATCGACTTTGTTGTCGTCTCATCTGATCTGCGGCCGCATGTCCTGGACACTCGGGTGAAGAGAGGGGCGGAGCTGTCAACTGACCACTACCTGGTGGTGAGTTGGCTCCGATGGTGGGGGAGGATGCCGGTCAGACCTGGCAGACCCAAACGTATTGTGAGGGTCTGCTGGGAACGTCTGGCAGAGTCTCCCGTAAGACGGAGCTTTAACTCCCACCTCCGGGAGAGCTTTGAACACGTTCCGAGGGAGGCGGGGGACATTGAGTCCGAGTGGGCCATGTTCCGCGCCTCTATTGTCGAGGCAGCTTATCGGAGTTGTGGCCGCAAGGTTGTTGGTGCCTGTCGTGGTGGCAACCCTCGAACCCGGTGGTGGACACCGGCGGTGAGGGATGCTGTCAGGCTGAAGAAGGAGTCCTATTGGGCCTTTTTGGCCTGTGGGACCCCGGAAGCAGCAGATAGGTACCGACAGTCCAAGCGGCATGCGGCTCGGGTGGTTGCTGAGGCAAAAACTCGGGCGTGGGAGGAGTTCGGAGAGGCCATGGAGAATGACTTCCGTACGGCTTCGAGGCGATTCTGGTCCACCATCCGGCGTCTCAGGGGGGGAAAGCGGTACGCGACCAACACCATTTATGGTGGGGATGGCGTGCTGTTGACCTCAACTCGGGATGTTGTGAGTCGGTGGGCGGAATACTTCGAAGACCTCCTCAATCCTACTGGCACGTCTTCCACTGAGGAAGCGGAGCCTGGGGACTTTGGGTCGGGCTCTCCAATCTCTGGAGCTGAGGTCACCGAGGTGGTTAAAAAGCTCCGCGGTGGCAGGGCTCCAGGGGTGGATGAGATTCGCCCTGAGTTCCTTAGGGCTCTGGATGTTGTGGGGTTGTGTTGGCTTACGCGACTCTGCAATATCGCGTGGACATCGGGGGCAGTTCCCTTGGATTGGCAGACTGGGGTGGTGGTTCCCCTATTCAAAAAGGGGGACCGTAGGGTGTGTTCCAACTATAGGGGGATCACACTCTTAAGCCTCCCTGGTAAGGTCTATTCAGGGGTTCTGGAGAGGAGGGTCCGTCGGATAGTCGAACCTCGGATTCAGGAGGAGCAGTGTGGTTTTCGTGCTGGTCGTGGAACACTGGACCAGCTCTACACCCTCAGCAGGGTCCTGGAGGGCGCGTGGGAGTTTGCCCAACCAGTTTACATGTGCTTTGTGGACTTGGAAAAGGCATTCGACCGCGTCCCTCGGGGGGTTCTGTGGGGGGTACTCCGGGAGTATGGGGTACCAGGCCCATTGATATGGGCTGTTAGGTCCCTGTACGACCGGTGTCAGAGCTTGGTCCGCATTGCCGGCAGTAAGTCAGGCTCGTTTCCAGTGAGAGTTGGACTCCGCCAAGGTTGCCCTTTGTCACCGATTCTGTTCATAACTTTTATGGACAGAATTTCTAGGCGCAGCCAAGGTGTTGAGAGGATCCGTTTTGGTGGCCTTAGAATCGCTTCTCTGTTTTTTGCAGATGATGTGGTCCTATTGGCTTCATCAGATCGTGATCTACAGCTTTCGCTGGAGCGGTTTGCAGCCGAGTGTGATGCGGCCGGGATGAGGATCAGTTCCTCCAAATCCGAGGCCATGGTCTTGAGCCGGAAAAGGGTAGCATGCCCTCTCCGGGTCGGGGATGAGGTCCTGCCCCAAGTGGAGGAGTTTAAGTATCTCGGGGTCTTGTTCACGAATGAGGGAAAACTGGAGCGTGAGATCGATAGGCGGATAGGTGCAGCATCCGCAGTGAAGCGGGCGCTGTACCGGTCTGTCGTGGTGAAGAGAGAGCTGAGTCGAAAGGCAAAGCTCTCAATTTACCGATCGATCTACGTTCCCACCCTCATCTATGGTCATGAGCTTTGGGTTGTGACCGAAAGAACGAGATCTCGGATACAAGCGGCTGAAATGAGTTTTCTCCGCAGGGTGTCTGGACTCTCCCTTAGAGATAGGGTGAGAAGCTCAGTCATCCGGGAGGGACTCGGAGTAGAGCCGCTGCTTCTCCACATCGAGAGGAGCCAGTTGAGGTGGCTCGGGCATCTGGTTAGGATGCCTCCTGGACGCCTCCCTGGTGAGGTGTTCCGGGCATGTCCCACCGGGAGGAGGCCCAGAGGAAGACCCAGGACACGCTGGAGGGACTATGTTTCTCGGCTGGCCTGGGAACGCCTTGGGATTCCCCCAGAGGAGCTGCTCCATGTGGCTGGGGAGAGGGAAGTCTGGGCCTCCCTACTTAGGCTGCTACCCCCGCGACCCGACCCCGGATAAGCGGACGAAAATGGATGGATGGATGGTGGTGAGGAACTTTGGCCCACTCTTCTTTGTTTATGTTTGCAGACGTTTAAAGAGGACCCAGGTTCTGTAGCTGCAAATCGAGCCCAAACCATCTGCCCTCCACCGCCGTGCCGGACTGTTGATTTGAGGTGTCCGTGTTGATGGGATTGTTTGGGTTTTTGTTATCTTGGGGGCTATTCCTGCATGTTGACAGTTATCAAGCTCCACATTCATCTCCTCACAACAATAAAAATTAGCTGTGAAACTTTTTAAAAAAGTCACATTTTCACCACATTTATTTAAAAAAAACTCAAATGTTCAAATACAAAAGATTTAATCCAAGTGGCCGTTTCAAATTTAATAATCGGGTAACACAGACTTGACCTCCTCTGAAGTGAAAATCAATTCCAGAAAAAGATCAATTATTTGGCTGAGTGAGTAAAAAAAAAGTGACATTCCTTTTGATTATTAGAGTTCAGGAACTGTTTTAAAACAACTGGGATTTTCAGCAACCACAGGTGGACCTGCTGGAGCAGGTGTTGGTCCAGCTCAGGTGAGACTTTGTACAAAACAATTACCTGTTGTTGGGATTAAGGTGCAATCACTCTGAACCAGGTCAGAGTTCACCTGAAGCTGCAAAGCGGTCATAAACTGAATGTAAAGACACTGCTCATCAGCAGCTGCAGAAACATCAGCAGCTGCAGAAACAGCAGCAGCAGTAAAGCTGCATTTGTTTCGAGCTGGACTTCTGCTAGAACCAACATCTCTGCATCAGAGGAACCAGGTGAGAGAACGGCTGATCGGCTGACTCCTCGTCCTGTCAGCAGAATGTGGTTTCACCATAAAACAGGCAGCCTGAGTTCCCGTCTCCCTCGTTTGGAGGTTTTCCTGCATCACGCTGCTCCAAACATGTTCAGCCCGTCGCAGTTCATTTGTTGGACCGCTGGAGTCCAAATGCTTTTGATAAGCAGGCCAAAGTCAAGTTGAAAAGTACAGGTAGTCCTCGACTTACGGCGGCCTCGACTTATGGCAATTCGGTGTTACGAACGCATCTTATTAATAAAAAAATTTAAAAAAATCTTTTTTGAAAAATCTTATTTTATGTGTTTAAATGTTCTTGATTTCCTGTGTACAGCACTTTGTTGCAGCTGTGGTTGTTTTAAATGGCTTTATAAATAATAATAATAAAATAATAATAATAATAATAATAATAATAATAATAATAATAATAATAATAATAAAGAAGCCGATTTACGCAGTTTTCGGCAGTTTCCGTCAGTTTTCGGCAGTGTCCGCCAGCTTTCGGTTAGCTTTGGTTAGCTCCAGCCTCGACAGCCGGCTTTGGAGGACCGTGTGTCCGATCAGAGGTTGCCTCATACGAATAAAAATGAGCTGGAAACGCTCGGTGAACTCTGTGGACGTCTCAGGCCCGGAGCAGCAGCCGCCGATCGCTCAGCCGCGCCGCATCCCACCACGCCAGCCGACACCACCAGCTCACCGCGGGAACACCGAGCTAACATGCTAACGCGGAGAAACGCCCAGTAAGTTATTAACTCTTTTTCCCTTTATTATGGCTCCAAATGTATGGAGCTAACATGCTAACAGTCCTTCCTGTAAACAGTTTGGACCGCGTGAAGCAGCTGGAAGCTGCAGAGCTCGGACGTGCAACGAGCTAACATGCTAACAGGCTTCACCAGCTAACAGTAAGAAATTAACTATTTTTTCCTTCATTATGTCTCCAAATGTACTGTATGTGTTTTTTGTACTGTTAGGATAGGCGAAGACGTGCTTAGTAACTGTACAGTACTGTACATGTACGTGTATAAGTGGCGGCTCGTGTGCTTTCCAACTTACGGCGATTTTCGACATGCGAACTCGTTCGTAAGTAGAAGACTACCTGTACTCGTGGGCCACAGAGATTAATTTTTTTTTTGTGTGTGGGATTTTTATTTAAAAATTCCCAACAACACCTCTTCAGGTCGAGGGTGAAGTTCTGCTTGAAGTGGAGGAGTTCAAGTATCTCGGGGTTTTGTTCACAAATGAGGGAAGAATGGAGCGCGAGTTTGACAGACAGATTGGTGCAGCGTCTGCAAGGATGATTCTGAGAAAGGTCAGGAATCTGTCCTTAATACAGGAGGAACTACCTGAAGAGAGCTGGGACTACAGTCTCAAAGAGAGGACCATTAGTAACACACTACACCGTCATGGTTTAAGATCCTCATAAGGTCCCCCTGCTCACACCAGCACATGTCCAGGCCCGTTTGACGTTCACCAGTGACCATCTGGATGATCAAGACGAGGCATGGGAGTAAGTCATGTGGTCAGATGAGACCAAAATAGAGCTTTTTGGGATCACCTCGACTTGTCGTGTTTGGAGGAAGAAGAAAGAGGAGTACAACCCCCAAGAACACCGTCCCAACTGTGGAGCATGGGAATGGAAACCTCTTACTTTGGGGGTGCTTTTCTGCAAAGGGGACAGGACGACTGCACCCTATTGAAGGGAGGATGGATTTTGGCCAACAACCTCCTCCCCTCGGTAAGAGCATTCATTCAACCTTTATTTACAGGTTACTTAGTCTCATTGAGCCTCGAGGACTCATTTACAAGAGAGATCTGTTTTTAACAAAGAATGATGTCAACAGTAGACAATCTTAAAAGAAGGCAGATAAATTGAAGACAAATTAATTGAAGAAAATGATGTAAAACATTTTAAAAAACAGCTACAGTATAAAACGATGTAAAATACTGAACAGGAACATGCCTGCGATGGTTTTTGCCATGAACTGGTCAGTTGTTTGAACCCACTTAGAGAGGTCAAGGTCGAGAGCTTCAGATCTTTTTGTAAGGTGTTCTAGGTTACAGGAGTGGAGTATGAGAAGGGAATCAAAGATTGCATTGAAGATGGGTCATGCCTGGCTCTTTCAGCATGACAATGACCCCACACACACCGCCAAGGCAACTAAAGAGTGGTTCTGTAAGAAACATTTCAAGGTCCACATGTGGTGCGAATGACAAATGAAGAAACTCTGACTTATTTAATGCATTAAAATACAAATTATTTAAAAATCATACAATGTGATTTTTTTTCCTTCTTAGATTGTGTCTTACAGTTTAAGTGTAGCTACAATCAGAGCCATATAGAGAGACAGTTGCGACACTCTTTGAACTCGTCGATAGGCGGTCACGTGGTTCATGCAGCTCTCAATTGTTCCATAACAGCTCATCACTGCCAGTCAGTTTGAGCAGCTACTGGCGCAACATGACACCAAAAAATGACTTTTCTTACTTTGTCCAGCGTTTTTCAGTAATTATTGAGCAGTAACAAACTGATTGCTTAACTGATTACTGATTATTTCACTGACTATGCGTTTTATTAAAGCATTTTTAGACGTGGCATGCATTTATCATTACAGTGAAACGAGACTGTAAACATATTTGTTAGAAAATAAATGTCTATGCAATACAATGATCAATATAGCCATGTCAACAGCGTTTTATAATGTTACACACATTAAAAAAAAAAAAGAGTAACACCTATTATGAAGCTATTTCTGATGTTCTCTGCATGAGAATGCTCCACCGTCCACAATTTGATCTACTCCAGCTTACCTTAGATCATCTGGGATGAAGTCTTCATTTCTGCACATTAGATAATTGTTCTATTTGTTTTTTTGTTTTTTTTATTAGCAACTGAGTACCTGGATAACAGAGTTGATTGTGCTTGTAGCCTGACTATTGTAAAATAGTAATTCACTGATTAAAATGTTAATTTAAATGAAACGGTTTCTAGTTAAAATCATCACAGGTGACAAAATAAGTGTTAATTGTGCAAAAATAAATTACCAAACAATTTTATATAAAATATGTAAAATGTAAAACAAGCTTTAATAAAGTACTTTACTTCTATTTACATGGTATATCATCTCGTCAGCAGGAGCAACATCATCATCATCACAACACAAACTGAGTTCTGTAAATTTAATCTGCACAAACATTTTCAACCAGAGCTCAAAATGTTTAACTGTCAAAGAAATGTGCAAGGAAATAAACTAATATCACTGTACAGGCACATTTTGAGAGAGGGCACTTCACAAAGACACAGTCAGGCCATGTGAGACTGAAGGAGGTTCCAACCGTTTGTTTTCATCGCCCAGAACCAAATTGACCAGTGATCACACATATTGTGCTAAAGTTCCTGTTTTTAGTTTTCTACATTCACCTTATAATCTTGCTGTTTTTGCCATCTTATTTTAATTTGTTTAAAAAAAATCTGTATGCCTCTTTTATAACTGTCTATTGTTGTCACTGTTGTCATCATTCTTTGTTAAAATCAGCTCTCTCTTGTAAATAAGTCCTCAAGGCTCAATGGGATTAACCTGTATAAATAAAGGTTGAATGAATAAAGTAAACTTTGGTACGAAAGGTGTTAAATTATACACATCATATTTTTATTGAACAATAATCTTCATGCTAACAGTGCCATTGTAATTTCAGAGATTGAGGAGAAATAGAAGTGAGGTGAGTGAGATGAGGGAAAGATGAAAATGTAGCCTCAGAGGACAGGGATGATGATCCAGGATCGACAGGACCATGAAGATGTATCAACAGGCGATGCAATCAGGGAACAGAGATGAAAAACCTGAGGGAACAATTAAAACACAAAAAAATTACAAAAGCAGGATAGAAGAACTTCAGACATGAAAATTAACACAGTTCTGTGAAGAAAAATGTTAATGGAAAATAAATACTGACATTTTTTTAAACTAAAGATCAGATGAAGGCAATTGGCATGAAGAATAACTTCCCAGTTCCATATGATAGTTTAGTCATTTAAAAAAATTGTTACTGTTCTACAATTTATTGATGCCGTCTCATCTCAACTTGACCCATAACTAATAATATAAAACTATAATGTAAATTAACAGTCCTGCAGTAAATACCAACTCTGTGAAGGTTATGGTGTTAAAGTAATTTTATTCAAAGATCTTGATTCAACAATTATTGTTTTGGAATGCAGTTCACTGATGTCATCCTCCTGTGGTTTACCAGCAAAACATAAAAATTACTCATCTCCATGATCACAGGTTTCTTTAATGATAATTTCACAATTTATGCTGCAGTCTTTGACAAAGGATCTATAACTATAAATTAACCACGTCAATCTCAAGAAAAAAAGGCTATATTTTCTAGTTGAGAGTTCAGTAACTGGAATTAACATAAAAATAATAAAAAAAGAAAAATAAAATCTTTCAAAATTTAAGCTGTACTGAATATTTTAAAACGCTGAATTAGACAGAAATATATCAGTTTAAACCAGTCATGATTGCAGAGCTAGCTGCTGTTAAAACACACAACTAGCAATTTAACATGTTTACTGAAGAAAAACTGGCGACATGAAGTATTAATGTTGATAAAATGGTAGAACAGTCAGCTAACGCTTCACAAGGGCAAAAGAAAATTGTATTTTCATCAACTTGCCAGAGAAAACACGTCTGAAACATCAAGAATGAACTATGTTCGATGCTTGCAGCGCTGCTGATTGAAACAGTTTGGAACAAATCGCCCCCTCCATGACCCACGTGACTTCCGTTCCGCATTCCATTCTTACAATGGGAGCCTATGAGAGTGTCGCAACTCTCTCTCTATATGGCTCTGCCTACAATTAAAAACTACAGACCTCTCTAGTGTATACATGTATTGTATGTATTTGAAAAAACTTGCAATATCGGCAGTTTATCAAATACTTATTTTCCCCACTGTAACTGTGAAAAGCTCTTTAATAAAATCTCTCTGCACCTCATGAGTGATCGGTTGGATTCCTGCAGACCTGCAGGCCGAGGATCTGCCGGACCCTCAGCTGAGCATGGCGCCTCGTGGGTCACCTGATCTGCTGCCATCAGCTGCTGGCGTCACTCGATCCCCCCAGAACGCCTCTGCTTCACTCTCCCCAGGTTCATTCCTGCAGATCGGTGTCTCGTCAGGGCTCAGTCTGTGCTGAGGATGACTCTCAGCTACTACCACCCAGAGTTCATCTCGGTGTCTGTGAAGTGTGCGGCGGAGCAGCCAGTTTCTTTTCGTAGGTCTGGCACGGGCAAGTGCCCACCATTTGCTTTTCTTCAGGGAAGGATAATGCGGATGTTTGCCTCCCAACGTGTTTATAGTCACTGTTCACTGTTTTTATTTTGTAAACTCCACACGTTGTTTTATTTACATCTGCTGAGCCTCACAGAAGTTGTTTACCAAATTATTCTATTTTCAGGAAACGACACAGCACAACGACTGCTTCACTGAAGGTTTTTAATGACATTATTGAAGCATTGGATGCTAAGGATTATTGTGCTGCACTTTTCTTAGACCTGTCTAAAGCTTTTGACACAGTGGATCATAACATCTTGTGTCATACGCTCTCAGAAATCAGTTTCTCAGATCACACCATTGGATGGTTTTCTAACTATCTTTCAGATCTGAGGCAATGTGTTCAACATAATGGTATTTCCTCCAGTTATTTAACAGTCAGCAATGGTGTACCACAAGACTCAGTCTTAGGACCCACCCTCTTTGCAATCTACATAGGTAATGTAGGTCAGAGCATCCTTCATGCATCCTTACGGCCGTGGTGTAGTGGTAATGGCAGTCGACCCCTGATCGGAAGGTTGGAGATTCGAATCCCGCATCCGCCCACCATGTGTCGTTGTGTCCCTGGGCAAGACACTTAACCCCAAGTTGCTCCCGGTAGGTCTGGATGGCGCCTTGCAAGGCAGGCTACCACTACCGGTGTATGAATGTCTGAATGAATGGGTGGATGGCTGGTATTGTAAAGCGCTTTGGGGCTCCTCACAGGTGGCTAGAAAGCGCTATATAAATAAGCTCCATTTACCACTTACATTCTATGCAGATGACACAGTTGTTTATTGTCGAGCTAAAACAGTTGCTAAAGCTTTCCAGCTTTTGCACTCTTCATTTGACATCATCCAGTCAGACTTGTTCTGTCTCAAACTTGTTCTAAATGCTGATAAAACTAAAGGGAAGTTTTTTTCCAACAGGAAGTCTGTCCCAGCAGTTCTTCCTCTTATTTTTATCCTCAAATGGTGTCCCTATTGAGTTTGTTGATTCCTACAAATATTTGGGTATCTTGGTCGATTCACATCTCTCTTTTAAGCTTCACGGGGAAAACCTGGTAAAGAAACTGAAAGTTAAACTGGGTTTCTTTTTCAGAAACCGATCATGTCTTACACTGAATGATGCCTTGTATCAGTGACTTTTCTTCCCTCCATTGATTACGGTGATATTATCTACATGAATGCTCCTACAAGCACCCTGCAGATGTTGGATGTTGTCTATCATGGTGCATTAAGATTCATAACTGGCTGTGATTATCATGCCCACCACTGCACCCAGTATTCACTGGTTAACTGGACATCATTAACCTCACGCAGACTCTCCCACTGGTACATTTTCATCTTTAAATAATTTCTTGGTCTGCTGCCTTCCTACATCTCCTCCTACATGTCTCTGCATGAGTGCAGCTACAGCGTGCACTCTCAGGACATGATTACATGCAGTGTTCCCTAAGTGAAGACCGAACTAGGCAAAAGGGCTTCTCCCCGAGGCTCAATGGATTAACCTGTTTAAATAAAGGTTGAATGAATGAATGAATGAATGAATTTGTTTATGTTCGACTCGCAGCCTTGGCTTCCACGACATCCATCAAAGTTTGATCTCACCTGAACTTTTCTCTCTGATCTGCTGCCGCGAGTCATCCAGGTTCCCCCTCGGGGTGAACCGGGTCACACAGGCTGTGTCTCAATTCATGGGCTGGGTCCTCATGAGTGCGCATTTGTCGGCCGCATACGTCATTGCCCCGCGCGGAGGACTGTCCCAATTCGAAGACTCCTCCTCATGCGACAGAGAGGAATGCGGACTACTTCCTGTCGAAATCTGAGGATGCATCCGTGAATCCTTCAAGACGGAGGCTANGAATGCGGCCTACTTCCTGTCGAAATCTGAGGATGCATCCGTGAATCCTTCAAGACGGAGGCTATCCCAGAATTCGTAGCGCCAGCAGAGATTTGCGGGGGGGGTGGGACTTTCTGCGTGCAGGGGCGGGACTGCTGCGTGTTGTTGAGTCATCAGCTCGTTCTAACTCATTAAAATTTAACTACAGAAACGACTAAAAAAAATTTGTTAGCTGAATATATATTAGTGTTTCTGAGTTTAATGTTTGTTAATAACTGATTACAAATCAGCTTATTTTACACGTGCGTAGCAAGGATTTTCTGAGGGGCGATCTGTTAAAACTCAGAGTGGACCTACAAAAAGCAAGTTGCCCAGTAGGTCACTGCATTAAGCATTGGGTTGGCGCGCAGATACTTTTCTCAAAAGCTGGTTCGAATCTCACTCGGTACGGTTAAAACTTATTTTACGTTTGTCTTTTATTGGATTTAAAAAAAAAGGAGTTTCACAAACTCCTTTTTTAAAATCTCAGTCCTCATATTTTTATCCAATAAAAGACAAACGTAAAATAAGTTTTAACCGTAACCGAGTGAGATTCGAACCAGCTTTTGAGAAAAGGATCTGTGTGCCAACCCAATGCTTAATGCAGTGACCTACTGGGCAGCTTACCTTTTGTAAGTCCACTCTGAGTTTTAACAGATCGCTCCTCTGAAAATCCTTGCTACGCATGTGTAAAATAAGCTGATTTGTAATCAGTTATTTTCAAACAGTAAACTCAGAAACACAAATGTATTCAGCTAACAAATATTTTTTAGCGGTGTCCCTTCTCTCACACCAAGCGCGCACACACTTCCCACCCACTTCAAGAGAACGCCCCACCCACTTCAAGGCCGGCTCAACACGTTTGCCGCACGTAAGGCGGAAGTACGTAATAACGCAAACCTGAAGGCTAGACCGTCCCATTTCAGCAGTTTCGCTCAGCCCACCCGGCCTTGTGAGTGCGTGGCCTACTCGGCCCAGCTAGGCTGTGTCCTCATGAGGACACAGCCCCTGAATTGAGACACAGCCTGTATTTGTATTCAGCGAGGGAGGAGGGGCCGCGTGCAGTTAAGCAAAACAGGCAGAAAAAGAACTACACAGATTTTCAAGTCTAATTATAACTCAACATAGAAATATTGATATAGATGATATAGTCCCATCTCATACTGTGTATGAAATTATCTTGATATTTTAAAAACATCGAGATATCGCTCAGTCCTAAACTGAACATGATATGTATAAAAACAGTTATCCTTAAGGCCAAGATACACTTGAGCGTTCTCACGATACGCCTATACGCAACGTCCGTACGTCAAGGCAAAAGCATAGCCCCTCAGGGCACATACGCGCAAAGCTTTTTTTTACGTCCGCGTGCGCGATGCGCGGTGTCTGACCATAAACTTCCCCGGCGCCGGACTGTTTTGTATGTTACACAAATGAAATAAATTCCCCTTCTTTATCGCTGATCGGGCCTTTTCTTTTGTTTTTTTGCCTAAAGTCAAGTAATCACTTCTTCCTCCGTTCACTCCATGAATGAAATGAATGAATTCAGGTCCTACCTGGGTGCGCGATGTTTTAAATATCCCTGGTGGGCTGTGTGCTGCAGGAAAAGCACTCCCTGTTATTATTTTTATTTCTGAGAGAACTTTTTATAACATATATAGTAGAAACACCATCAGAACACCGCCGCGGTCTTCAGCGAGCTACATGAGCTGACTGAAAGCTGTCAATCATTTCAGTAGGCGTGTCAGCAAGTGACCAATCAGCGAGCTCAGTTGAGTCCCCTCCGTGCGCAGCTGCTCATATTACAACAAGGAGAACGCGAGCGTTTGACAGGGGGGGTTCGCTCGGTTTGAACGAACCGCCCACTTTGCCTATGAAGTCCTGCCTAGGGATTTTATGAGGAGCGGTTCGTTTAAAGGAAACGTGGACCTTGAAAGAGCAACACGCTTCGGTGGTTCACTGGAAACGCGTCTGGTTGCCGCTCCAAACCTTTTCTCGACTCGGGTTCGAACCTCACCTGGTTGAACTTAATTTACGTTTGTCTTTTATTGGATAATTTTAAAAAAAAGGAGTTAATATGCCTGTGGTTAACACAAACTCTTTTTTTTCGATCGAAAAAATCTATCGATCTATCGATAGATAGATAGATAGATAGATAGATAGATAGATAGATAGATAGATAGATAGATAGATAGATAGATAGATAGATAGATAGATAGATAGATAGATAGATAGATAGATAGATAGATAGATAGATAGATAACTTTATTACAGACTCATAGTCCAACCTACATAAGAGACAACGAACATGATAAAAAAATAAAATAATAAAATAAAATAAAAAGTACAATAGAAAAAGTACCTAACCGTTCAGGAGGCAATCATACCAATGTCTCCAAAGCACAGATGAATATTTCACTGCACTATATTTAATATTAGTCAACAGTAGAATAATTCTATTACTGTATTAGACTTATGTAAACGACAAATACATTTATACATAAACTTTCTTAAAACAGCCATCAAAGTGCTGACGCGAGCAGATACAAACAGTTCACTGGCACAAATAAAACTGTTGTTGTTTTTACTCCTGTGTCTGGCTTATTCTGAATCCAAAATCCCAATCTTGACAGAATAATCTCGGCCTGGTGGAGAGTGAGAATGGAGCTTTTGAAGGGTGAAGAGCAGGTGAACTAGATGAGAGCTGAACAGGTGAGTGGAATCAGGACTGATTGCTGTGAGAACCAAGGGAGGCGTAGCATTGGAAGGAGTAGGTTTGAGCTGGAGATGGGTGATGAGACAGGGCCGATGGGGGAGTCAGCGGGGGCCGCTGACCATGACATAAAATGTTTGTTTGGCCAACTCTGAGGTGAAAACACCTGTTAGCTACTGTATTTGTATTTAGCAAGCCATTTTCTTTTCAGTGGTACTTAAATCCTCTTGGCATTAAAGAACACAAAGGAGATCCTCAATCCTCGGGAACAACCGCTACATTCCACTGAAAAGCAAAATCCAGTTATAGATAAAGTAAAACATACCAGGGTAATAAACCTGTGCGTGTCAGGAAAAGGTTAATGCCACGTCTCATTATTCCTGGATGGCTTATTTGACAGAGACTCAAAAGTTAATCCAGAGAAAATCCAACAGGGTTTATCCATTAAGATGGCCTGACTGTGGTTTGATGGGAAGCGGCAGAGAGGATCGCTGTGCTGCTGTAAGCAACCACAGACATTCAAACCCCTCTGCCCTCCTTATAACCACTCATTGATTTGAGCTTGTCGATCCCCGCCCGACTCATCTCAGATAATGTTGCGCCTTCACCATTTTTCACAGGCAGAAATATCTACTGTACACAAGAAAGTGCAGAGTGCACCTATAGGTCAGCTGTTGCTGTTCAGGGGTTTTCAGCTGGAAAAAAAAATCTTTATCTGGACACTTGTCCTCCTTTTTCAATCAGTTAACACTTATTTTTAACAAACGATTCTTTTTTTTCTTTTTCTTTTTTTTTGGTGAAAAGTTTTGTGTACTACCCCAACAGGACGTCTTTTCACCACTTCAATAACAAACTCGCACTTCACACATCTATAATTCTTCTGGGTCTATGATAGCCTGGCTTTGACCCTAAACATTCAAAGCTTACAAAGGGAGTCCCCCTTCACAAGCCATGAAAAGACGATTTATAACATTTGAAGCTGGCATGACAGCAGAAGCAGCAGGGAGGAGGTGGAGAGGGGAAGAGGAGAGCATGAAAGGTCTGAAAGGAGGAAACAAGTTCGCTGTACTGAAAAAAGAAAAAAAAAGTTCTTTATCAGCTACAGTTCATGCGTTTTTCCTCCCCATGGCATTTACCATCAAGATTAAAAAGTGTTTTCGTAAGAGAACCACAAATAAAACCCCTCCTGCTTGTATGAAGCGTGATTTCAGACTATATACAGGCATTATAAGAAAACTGTGAAATTCCACACAAATCACCCGCCGCTCATTTATTTAATCGCTTTTTGACTCGTACCATGTTGTTCGTACAGGGACAGGGAGACATAAAGCCCCAGAATGCTTTTAACTAACAATCTGACTAAATCCATTGGTTTATTTATTTAATCATATCTGTATCGGTCTTGTATGACAGAATGAGCACCGAGACAAGCCTGAAATATTTTATGCAAAATCCAAAGCTATAAAAGTACCCAACTAACCAATTACTGTAGTTAACCTACAATTCCAAAAATCTGTGCCTCCATCATTATTCCTCATTAATTCAGAGGAAACTGGCATCTCTGGACTGAGCCATCACGCCTGAGGTGACATCTGTACATGGAAGCAGACGTGCAGACGACTTGGCAGCTGTGGAAATACACAGAGCCTTGGTAAAACTCAAAACTCTACCTCCCTGGGAGAATTTAATGACCAGTCAGACTCTCTTCACTTGGCTTTAAACCCGACACACCTGACAGCCCTGACGTTTGACTGACAGGCAGGATATCCCCCCTCCCTCTGTGACCCTGCAGCCCCCTTCCTGAGCCGTCCTGGCAGAAGGTAACGAGCTGCAGCACAGGGCGGAAGTATAAAGTGGTCAAAATACAGCTTTTGTTCAGGGTGAACTCCTGCAACAGGAAATGTAACAGAAGGAGAAATGTCATATCCAACGATGTTGCTGCCAATTTATTACAGCAAAACAGACTGAAGATTGTTTTAAGTGTTGCACTAAGATTCAAGGAAAGGTGAGGACAGCTACCATATTTTTCACCCTACAAGTCACAGTTTTTGCATAATTTGCAGGCCCTGCGACTTATCAGAGTCAGACATATGGTAAATGGAGCTTACTTATATAGCGCTTTTCAGCCCCCTTTGAGGGGCCCCAAAGCGCTTCATAGTACCAACCATCCACCCATTCATAAACACATTCATACACCGGTAGCGGTAGACTGTCATGCAAGGCGCTGCCTGTCCTACCGGGAGCAACTCGGGGTTAAGTGTCTTGCCCAGGGACACAACGAGGTATGCCGTGACCGGGGATCGAACCCGAGACCTTCTGGTCCTGAGCTGGCTGCCCTGCCTCTACACCATCTCGGCCCCTATATACACAGAAGCAACATATTTATAGATTTTTTCTCATATTTATAAACCAATTTTTGGCTGAGATATGACCATTTTCATTCATTCTGATTGAAAACATTGAACACTTTCATTTTCAGCCGCTAGATGGAACTCGAGTAGTATGGCATGCAGTTGTGTCACGTAATAGGTCAAAGTGGCTATTAATGTCACAATCGGCTTGCCATAGCCTACCACCGTCATCTGCCTGGAGCAAAAGTCAAATCAGCTTACCATAATTTAGCTGCGCTGCCCTGGCGAAATGCAGCTAATTTGACCAATGAATTGCATTTATTAAGTAAAAGTTCAACTGAGACACACCGTTACTTTAATGTCAAGCAAACAATTGTTTTGAGAGGGTTATTTTGTTAAATTTTGAAGAAATGCACAGCGAGTTGACCTCTGTGCGTTCATGTTTCCGCATATCGGCTTCTGAAAATGCAGCTGATTTGACCATTAAAGTGCATTTATTAAAGGACATGACCCACCATGTTTTCAAATTGCATCGCCATTAATATTTAGTAGTTAATTAAACAATAAAACAGGAGTGTTTATATTGTAGAGGAATAACGCTAAATGTGTTATTTCATGATTTATAGCCGATTTTAGCAGCAGCTCCGGGAAAATCTGCCCCTCTCCATATATATGGGCATTGACGTCACTGAAGTATCCGCCTTGAATGCATGCGGAGTTATAACAAGCATGCATCAACGTAGCTTCATTATTTCTGACCAGAGTAGTTACGAATACAACTAATAAAAACAATGTGTTGCCTAGTTCTAACCCTTTAACCGCAGCGGTGTTATATCTTATTAAAAAGTTATAAAAAATAAATAAAAACATGGAGCGCTGGTCCTGAACCCACAACTGCACCAGGAAATATTTAGAGATCGCGCATCCACGTAGGACACTAGTTTAATTCGCGCGCTCACGACAAATTCATTAATTTCCTCATGAAGCTGCCGGCTCGGCTTTTTATTCTCTCCCCGTGACCTGTCAATCAATTCAGTGACAGGTCGGGGGTAGAGAATAAAAAGGCGAGCCGACAGTTTTAACCGTAGCGGTGTTATAAAAAGTTCTAAAAAATAAATAAAAACATGGAGCGCTAGTCCTGAACCCACAACTGCACCAGGAAATATTTAGAACCTCGCGCATCCACGTAGGACACGAGTTTAACTGCAGTTTTAACTCTCATGGTGTGCTCACACCAAGCAGCGTTTTGACCTCCAAAGCTTCCAGCTTCCATGTAAAGTCAATGGTGGACGCACCTCCAGCAGCCTCCTGGCGTCAGGCGTCAGGTCGCGTGCGTGTTGAGCGTGCTGAGGAGCGTTTTTTCGTGCACGTGAACCGGCTTCCACCTCCAAACCGAGCATTCAACATGTTGAAGATTTCGCGGTTCAAACTTTCAAACGCCGCTCAACTCTCCCTGATTGGTTGGTGTGTCAACCAATCAGGGAGAGTCGGGGGGAGAAGAGAGGGGGCAGTGGGAGAGTCCCTATGTGACGCGGAAACGAGGGTGCGCGCGCACTATGTGACGTATTGTTTGTCGGAAAAAAAAAGAAAAGACCCGCGAGCTCGTGGACTATGGAAGAGAAACTCATTGTAGCTGTGTGTTCGCGACAATTCCTTCACGACCAGTCAAGTCTGCTCGACAGAGACGGAAATAAAAGGCTCCTCGCCTGGCGGAGTGCAGTGACTCTGTGCGCAGGACTCTGTATACCGGTAAGCTCCTCCCACACCCCGCCGCCACAGCCACGAAGCCGCCGCAACACTACAGTTTGGATAACACTGGGTAGCGCGTCCACTTGCGTGCGTGAGGAGCCTTTTGGAGGTAAAAACGCTGCTCGGTGTGAGCACACCATCACTCTCATAAGCCTCCATCGCGAACTCACTCCTGCTTTCTGAGTGGAGCCTGTATTTGCGTCACTCCGGACTTCGGCAATCTTCGGCCGGGTTTCCGGATGTTTCCGGGACTCCATTGTTTTTTTGTTTGTTTTTTTACACTCGCCTAGCCCAAATGCAAAAATGAAAATAGACATCATATTCTACTACAGTAATTGTCCAATATGGTGAATTGTTACTGTCACGGTGGGTGTTGTCCTTTAAGTAAAAGTTCAACTGAGACACACCTTTGCTATAATTCAGAGCAAACAATTGTTTTTAGGTGGCTATCTCATTAAATTTCGAAGAAATGCACAGCGAGTCACTCTCTGCGTGTTCATTTGTCCACGTATCGGCTATTGAAAATGCAGCTGATTTGACTCTTTGTGCATTTATTAAGGAAAAGTTAGACTGAGACCCACCTTTACTATAATTTAGAGTAAACAAATAATTGTTTTTAAGTGTTAATCTTGGTCGATTCTTGTTAAAGTTCTCCGGTGCGCACTCCTGCAGCCGTCTTTTGGCAGGCAATCAATTTTTGGCACGACACCAGCCCACATTTCCAGGTCGTCAGCGTTGACACGTAACATATGCGACACATCAGAGGTGACAGATAATAGATGCTACGTATAAGGCAAAGTATTTATGGATTTTTACACTTTATTAGACATATTTGGACTGATGCGATTTATAGGGCGGTGTGACAAGTACGGCGGAAAATACGATATTTAAGTGCTTCGTGTCCAGACAGTTGCATTTTATTTGTTTCTGGTAACAATATAAGAAACTGCAAGAAATAAAGAAAACACCAGCATCAGTTAATGCAATAGGGGTGAGTGAAATGCAGGATTTAATTTGAATGAGTTTACTAGTTTCTGAATAAAAAGGTGTTTGACACCAAACAGAAATCCATCCATCCATCACCTTTACCCACTTTTTCCTTCTCGGGTCACAGGGGTCACTGGTGCCCATATCCAGTTATCACTGTACGAGAGGTGGGGGACACACTGGACAGGTCACCAGTCCATCACAGGGACACAAAGAGACAAACAAGACAAGCAACCATTCACTCTCTCACTCACACCTAGATACAATTCAGAGTTACCAATCAGTCTAACATGCATGTTTTCTGTCTGTGGGAGGAAACCAGAGTACCGGTACCTGGAGAAAACCCACGCATAGACGGAGAGAACATGCAAACTCCACCCAAAAGCCAGGATTTAAACCGGCGACCTTCTCGCTGAGAGGCAACAGCTCTACCAACTGCGCCACCGTGCCGCCCCAAACAGAAATATATTTTTAAAATTATTTGTTTCACACTGAATAATTTAAATTGATTATGTTTCTATGTACCTTCTGGAATAGCAAAATCAATAAGTGAGAAAGGAAAACTTGGTTTGGTGTCTTTATTAAAACTAATACAAATAAATTATTAGCAAAAATCCTGTAGGATAGATCTGAGCAACAAACTGTTTCTGCTGCAGGTACAATGAGGGGAAGCTTTAGCGCTCACAAACATTTAGTCACTCAAAGGTGTCGGCATGTGCTGGGGCTGCAGCTAACCCAAGACACATTCTTCAGCACAATTATGCAGCATGAAGTCATTATAACAGATATTATTTTCCTCTAACTCCTGTGGAAAGGTTACATTTATTATCTTACCTGTTGTAGATAACTTTATGAATAACCTCAGCTTGTAGAAACTGACTTTAATTCTGACAGACTGACAAAATAATGAGTAGACGGATTGAAGCCATCTAAAGCAACTCCAATGTAAAAAAAAGAAAAAAGAAAAAAAAAAAGTCATATTTTATATGACTACTATTTGATGAACCTTTAATCCCCTTTCAGTCTGACATTATTCAATAATTCATGCAGAAATAATATGACGTGCCCACAGGCAGCACTGGAAGTTTGGCTGCTGCTACCCAAACCTGCAAATAACTCTAAAATTATTTATGTAAATACTTCTATAATGCAAAATTCAAAAAGTGTAAAGGGTTTAATTCTGACTGAACACAGCAAAGATTGCCATCGTTCTAAAACAACTCTAATCTAAAAAATATTGAGCAGTTTTTGTGAATAAAGTTTTGCAAACATTTACACTGCTGTCCGTTTGTCATGTTCTTTCAGAAACATTATAATATTCCTGTCAGAAGTGCAGAGGGCTCCACAGGAAGTGCTACAGCTAATAAATAACCACATGATCTTATGGAAGTGGTGCATAAATACCAGCACTGTAAATGTTTATAATAAACGGCCATGAAATATTTCATTTGAGAAACTTCTTCTCCAAACTGACTCAGTGGTTAAACTGAGTCAGTTTGGAGAAAGAAAATTATTATGAGAATAATTGTATCTCATATTTTACACACTGCATCTGAATCTAGATGAAGGCGGTCCTCTCTGCTTGTACACAACACAAACCAGCTTCACGCTCAGCTGTTCAACAGTGGTACTTCTCAGTAAATGAACCTCATTTTCTCAAAGTCTCTCTGCTTCATCACTGCAGGCAACCCACACTTGAGAACAAGCCACAGCATCTTCAAATTCCTCCCCTCTCTCACACACACACACATACACACACACACACCACCTTTTCCACCCACCGCACTATGTAGCCGAAGAACATTTTAATTGAAAGAGCAATTAAGCAAGACAAGTCCAAACAGAGCTCTTCTGGAGCCTCGCTGCAAGAACAAACGACTGTACTTCCTGAGGCGAGTTCATCCTGAGAATGTGGAATATTTCCTCTGAGAGGGAGAACCTGGATCTCTGCCAACGTTTCCTGCAGAGAACTATTTGGGAATAATATGTGATTAACTTAATAAACACAGGGAACAGTGAGATAATATTTGGGGGAGAATTACTACGATGACACGCTTAATTTAAATAATGGAAATGGTGAGTGAGCCATAACATTATGACCTCTGAGGGTAAACCGAGTACTGTTCCTCGGCTCAGCTTCTTACAAGGTTGGGAAAACCTGCATCCAGACACTCATGAGTTGAACTTTGACACTCTGTCCAACAACCTAAACATTTCTGCAGACCAGTTACATCCCCACATGTCAACAATAATCTTTTAGTTACCCTCTTGCTGAAGGCCATCTGCCTCAGAACAGCCAAAGCAACACAGCAACAAGTCGGAGGTTTTCACTCGGCGTTAGATCAATCTGATGGCTTCAATCCCACAACCCACAATGCAATGCCCCACAACTCACAGGATCAAAAGTTTAGGTTGCTAATGTCCGGGTACAAAACAGTTCAGGAACTTTTTCTCAGAAGCTACCACCTTTGCTTGCCTTTATCTGAGTGTGAGAAGAGGGCGATGCCACAACCTTTCTAATAACTTTAACCTGTGAGTTATAATGACTTTAAAATTACCGTATTTGCCGGAATATAGGTCGCACCGGAATATAGGTCGTTTTGTCCAATTATTGCCAAAAATTTGGAAAAATCCATAAACAGGTCGCACCTACGTCACCGCCGACGTAACGCGTCATCCACCGCTGACGTGACGCGTCATCCACCGCTGACGTGACGCGTCACCGCTGAGACAACCCGGAAATATGGGCCGAGTGTTTAGCTCTGCTGCAAATGTCTGCCACAGGAGCAAGGCTTTTAAGAAGATTAACACGGTAAAAACAATTATTTGTTTGCTAAAAATTATAGCTGACATTATAGCACAAGGGTTAGTGGTTTATTAGCCGAGTGGTTTATGAGCTATTTTTTATAATATACAGTACACGGAAATAAAACGGAAGCTAACACCAGACGATTCCGTCTCTAAAACAACAAATAAAAAGTCGAATTTTATCTCAAATGTCTCATACAGTTCAACAGTTTGTAAATGAAACCCATATAATTACACTCTGTAAGCTAAAAAAATATCCGCCAAGTGGTTTATGAGCTTTTTATCTATAGTAGGTATCTGTTTACGGTAGCTAACCGCTAACAACGAAGCTAAAAGAACGATTCTTCTTTAATCTCAAACATCTCATAAAGCTAGTCAGTTGTAAATGTCCATACAGTGATTACTTTCTGTAAGTTTGATAAAAATCTGTCCTGTGGTTCTTGACTTATCTTGCTAACAAACAAAGCTAACAGTACAGCAACCCCTCGAGTTACGTCAGGGATAGGGACCTACGTGTGTGACTTAGGTCGATGTTGTCGTACCTCGCGGACCAAAAACACATGCCTGTCGTAGGTCCGCGTTTCTGACATAGGTCGCGGTTATACCGCTAACGGAGCGCCGCACACATATTTAATGGCATGAGACTGAACAAGCAGACATACTAAGGCCATAAACACGCACAGAACTGCACAATAAATAAAAAATATAATGTCTTACTTTGAGCCGGTGGCCCCGACTGCCAGGCGGACATTTGCGGCGAGCTCCCGGCCGCAGATGGATCCTCCGCGGCATGTCGGCTCGGTGTCTTCGCCTGTGTTAGCTGCTTTGTTAGCTGCTGTCGTTAGCATGTCGGGCGGCGTTGTGGCCGCCGATCGCGGGGCGATCCGCGGCTGCTCCTCCGGACCTGAGACGTCCACAGAGTTGACCGAGTGTTTCCAGCTAATTTATCCGTATGAGGCAACCCTGATCGGGCACACGGAGCCAGCTGACAGTAGACTCTGGAGCTCCATTGACCGCAGTACAGTTGTAAAATGGCAACCGGAAGTGGCGAGCGGAAACCGGAAGTTGCATAATACGATAAATTTCTAATCAAAACGTAAAATTAATATTTATACTTTATTTATAAAGCCATTTAAAACAACCACAGCTGCAACAAAGTGCTATACACATGAAATTAATAACTTTTAAACACACAAAAAAAAAAAAATAATTTTTTTTTTTTTTTTTAATCATATTTTTATTAAATATGATAAAATCGTAAGTCTGAGTTGCCGTAGGTCGCAGGTGTCGTACCTCGAGGGTTACCTGTAGTTACCTCCAGAGCAGGAGGCCGAGCAGCGACAGAGTCAGTCCGAGCAGAGGAGCTTTTTTTCAGACACATGAGCTGGAAACGGTCGGTGGATTCTCTGGAAGTGACCCTAGCGGACAAAAGTGGTACTGCACCATTTTTTGCAAAAATGAAAAACGGTCCTATCTGAGCCAAAAATTGGTCTAAAAAGATGGGGAAGAATCCATAAATAGGTCTCACCTCTCTATAGGTCGCAAGGCATGCAAATTAGGCAAAAAGCCGCAACCTATATTCCGGAAAATACGGTAACATTCAGACATGCAGTGTAAGAAATGTTCTTTTAAAACATGTAACCAGTATTTCCTTTACATGAGTATTAATTTCACATTTGATTCAGCAACAATTTTATATGAGAGCTACATACAAACCTTATAGCAGCATGCAAACATGTTCAGATGTTTGCACATTTATCATATGTTCTTTAAAATGTATGTTTCTAGGATAAACAATAGAAACAAATGCTGTCAATTTTCCCAAGTGGATTTCCTCATGTGACAGATTAGCAGGACATTTACATTCTCACTACAGAGAATCATGAGTTTAAAAGTGATAAATCCTCACAATTTACTACATTTTTATAAGATAACTGCAAAAAAAAAATCAGCCTCAAGGCCTTTTTAAATGTCATAAAAAGCATAATTAGGATGGAGTCAGAATCAAGGCTGCATGATGAAAGATTGAGCATTTACAGAAAAGCTCTCCTCTTATAGTTCACATTAATTTCAATTGTGTGCCACATTAAAGACAGCATTTCAAATATCTTATATCTTTCTTTGAAATTATGATTAATTCAAGTTTGATGAAAAGAAAACTCACATTACCTATTTAATAGAAAGAGTCACTGTCCTCAGGCATATACACAGGTAAAAATAATAATCACAAAAGCATCTGACAAAATTACCACACCAGCTATAAAAGTGTTAAGAAAGAATGGGAACTCTGACAAGTAAACTATCAGGTGTGGCAGTGATTGTCTGGGCTCATAACAGCTCTTTTCAGGACTGGTTTTGATTTACAACATGAAAGTAGATTTTCTTGACATCTCGAGAGGCAGAGTCGTTGCCAAGCAGTTTAGAGGGCGTCACTAGAAGACAGGGACGAGTTAAACCTGAGGAGGTCGGCTCCCGCTGAGAAAAGACTCACGCTTTGTCTATCAGCCACTCTGGTGGAGTCTCTGTTTTAAAAGTTTTGTCAGAACTTGACACAACTTGGTTGTTGGGTTCTGCACAACTTTCTTTTTTTTTTCCCCATCGTGTTTTGACAAGGTGAAAACAGCAAGCTGAGATTATGTTCTCAGAGTGGGAGTTATTAAAAAAATCCCACGGCTCCATGCTCCTGTGTTGACTTTACTTCACTGAGCGTATATACCGTTGGTTCAGCTCCAACCAGAAAACTCTCCGGCTCTTCCAGTAAACACACAGATCACAATGAATGGAGTAATAATGGAGTACAGTAATCACGTAACTAACACCAAAAGGTGTTTCTGATTCGGGATTGGGGGTAAAAATGTGTTGACGAGAGACGTGAACGTGTATAAGAAGACAAACAACTGATAATCATCTGCTGCAACATATAGGTATGGTAAATTGGCTAAAGAAAACTCCAAAAATGAACAAAACTGTTTTATTTTCTTACAGTACTCACACTATTTCTGTTCTCAGGGTGATTATTGCACAAACGTGACTTTGCAGTGGGCATCTGACCTCAGTCACTCAAGAGTTAATTCCACAAAGCATTCCTTCCCCTCAGTGTGCCATTTAAACCCCCAGAATTTCACCTAACCATCGTTTATCTCTCCACTGCTAATTAGTTCCGATCAATTACCTTTACTCAATGCTGCTTCCACGTTTAAGAAAACAGGAAGAGCTGCTTATTCATTACTGCTCTTTTTGCTAGTCTTTTAAATACTCCCTCGGGTTGGCTCCAATACCTTTTCTTTTTTTCTTTTTTCTCTGGGAGGCTTCTATTAAAAAGCCATCGCTCACCGTGGGGTCCAGCACATGACGGAGGTGGGCACTGGGACCCTCTGACACCCTTCTCTGGCTGTGCACTGGGATGGAAAACACAAACGCTAACGGACTTAATTACAGGCTTTAAAATAGCAAACGATGGTCACAGCTGAGTTGCAGGTCTGAGCTTTGTCTGACAGAGTTATGAGCAGAGGGAAAAAGCCATTAAAAGTTAAGTGACTGTATCAGTCATTAGCCACCTGAGGTGGAGTTGGGAGTTTGTTCCAGCATAAATACAACCTCGCTGATGACACATACATGGAGGGCTGCCTGATTAAACATCAGTGGAACTTAACTCCAGCTATGCGACCAAGTATTCATTCATTCAACCTTTATTTAGTCAGGTAAATCTTTTGAACCTCATGGGCTCATTTACGAAAGCGACCTGCTAAAACTAAAGAACAATGAACAGCAGTGATAGAATTTCATTAAACAATAAACAAACAAACAATAAACAATAGAAAACAAAAAGAGAGAAAAAAACAAAAGATATTTTTTTTTTTTTTTTTTTTTTTAACAAAGTATCAAAAAACTAGCAAAACATTATAAGGTAGACGTATAAAATCAAAGACAGGAACAAATCTGCATTGGTTTTTGCCAGGATTCCAACAGATTCTGAAAACCATTTAGAGAAGTCAAGGTCGAGAGCTTCAGATCTTTTTGTAAGATATTCCATGAAGCAGGAGCAGAGTAGGAGAAGGCCCTTTTTCCAAGTTCAGTCCTCACTGACGGAACACTGCAGGTAATCATGTCCTGAGAGCGCACGCTGTAGCTGCACTCACGCAAAGACATGTAGGAGGAGATGTATGAGGGCAGCAGACCAAGAAGTGATTTAAAGATGAAAATGTACCAGTGGAAGAGTCTGCGTGAGGTTAATGATGTCCAATTAACCAGTGAATACAGGGTGCAGTGGTGGGTACGATAATCACAACCAGTTATGAATCTTAGTGCACCATGATAGACCACATCCAACATCCGCAGGGTGCTTGTAGGAGCATTCATGTAGAGAATGTCACCATAATCAATGGAGGGAAGGAAAGTCACGGATACAAGGCGTTTCCTAACATTCAGTGTTAGACAGGATCTGTTTCTGAAAAAGAAACCCAGTATGGATGTGTCCAAGACTGTTTGGTTCAGAAAACTCTTTGTGCAACTTGTGATTTCTATTCTGGAAAACTCATTGAACAAACCTACCATTGTGTGCACACTTGCTGTGAGTCTTTTATTCCAATCTTGAATGACAGACTGTAAGAAAGTCAGAACTTGGGAAAGGTGGTAGAAGCCATTGTAGCCCAAAAGAGACTTGGGCCCTACATACTCTATACAAAGCTAACGAATTAGCTGTCATCGACGTACAGTTGCAAGGCCCAGGATGAACTTTTTATCACAGGAATATGAACAAAGTGTTGTGTGACCGGTCAGAAGTTTGTAGAAGTCTATGTTTATGCAGAAAAGCTCTTGAACAGCAATGTTGTCATTACCCAAAAACTACCAGTACATTCAGACGCCAACTGCTGTGCGCACAAGCAACATGGATAGATTTGAGGCCAAGTTGGACGAGGCAGTCAGAAAACGATGGCGCTTTCTTCATGACAGATTTGTGGCCAAATGGCAAATGCAAGAACCGAATGGAGACCGCGGTGGGAGAGAACTTGTGCTGTGACGTGTACTGCAATAGGAGGGGTTTCCCAGGAGCTCAGCGCTGTGTGTCTTGTTGACTATGAAAGGTGTATGAAAACAAATGCCCGCAACCACGTTATCGTCAGCTGACTGTTGGGCTTCAGATGGAGGATGAAATTATCTTCAACATACCGTATTATCTCACAGGGCTGTAACTGTTATACTATTTGGCAAATCAACATTTCAAAAAACAAATAAATAAGAAGTTATACTTTATTTTGCAGTCTGTTTGTGTACTGGTGAGTCACCTGTTTTGTGTTTGAAAATCAGTCTTTTTTTGTGTGCACAGCTTGCAAAACTTTATTCAAAGGTGTGCACATGGTTTCATTGCCAATCTCTGCCTACATCATACTCACCTCAACTCATTTTGTACCCCTGTTGGCAGTCACCAACTTGTTTATGACTTAATTTATATAATTTTGGAGCAGCTGTGGCTGAGTGGTTAGAGCAGTCGTCCTCCATTTGGAGAATTGGGGGGTCAATTCTACAAGAAATTACATGTTGAAGTGTCCTTGGGCAAGACACTGAACCCTTCATTGCCTCTGATGTGTGTCCCATCGGTGTATGAATGTGATAAAGCACTGATTAGTCTTTGTAAAGACAGAGTGCTGTATGAATGGGTAAATGAGGGTGCAGATTGTGTAAAGTGTTTTGAGTATCTTGATAAGATAGAAAGGCTCTGTTACCATACTAGGGGTGGGTGATATTGCTTGAATATAATATTGTGATATTTCAGAGCATTATGACGATAACAATAAATTTTGTGATATAAAACAATCTGACAAAATTAACTTAACATATTGCTTTGCAGTATTATATTTAAAAAAGGGTTAATTTTACTGAAATTATTTTACTAAGAAAAGTATTCAGTCTCAAAGTATAAAAAAATAAAATAAAAAGTATCCTTCTGTTATTTAGATTGAAAAATTCTGCACAAAGTACAGATCAACAAAATCTACCACACAAACTAAAATGCTGATGCAGTTTCTCAAAAATAACTACGGTAAATGAAATGAAGCCTAAGATCTGTTCAGCATAAATGTAACATACAACAAAATATATGTTGCCTTTAAAGGAGCTTTAACTTCCACAGGTTGACAAGGAGTCCAGCTGACCCTGAAGCTTGTGGTGTTTCAGCTTCCTGTTCCTTCAGGAAGGATTCATTTCTCTGATGCTCTGTCTTTGATCACCTGACTCTTTTCTTGGTCCATGGACTGTGGAACTCAAGAGACACAGCTGAGCTGCGTGTGTTTGTACCGGCAGTTTAGAGTGGGGGGACCCAGCCGAGCTGTGCCCGCACAGCTCAGAGCGGAGTGGGGGGAGAGAAAAAAGCCAAGCTGTGCTGGTGGGGGGGATGGGAGACAATTGAGCTGTCACTGTCTGTACCTACAGTTTAGAGCTGGATGGAGAGACACAGCTGAGCCGCGCGTTGTTTGTTTTTAGCATTTTAGCTAGCTAGTATTGTGCGCAGCTAATTAGCAATATGCCAGTACCGACAGGTGGATGGGGGGTGCGCAGTTCGATTCAGTAGTTCAGCGTGCTCAGTTCTTTTAACGGGGCGAGGCAAACACTGACGTACTTACATCATGAAATTAGCATATCATAATATCATTTATTTTCCTGAGCAAGCTTTTTTTTTAACGATATTATCGTGAACGATATGATATGGTCCAGCCCTACCATATACCATTTAATTTCCTGAAGCAAACTTGGGAATATTTATACAAAGGCTTTCATTATTTTTTTTATTAATCATTATTGTGTTTTTAGCCCTAAACCGTTGTCTCTGGCAGAAGAGAGCTCCCTTGCAGGTGTCAAAATAAAGCTCTAGAGATCTGGAGCCATAAAACTAAGACGGGTTCAAGATGTCTGTGACAACTCTACTATTTTGAGAGAAAATGTTGTGCAAGCAACAAGACTACAAGCCTCTGCAAGTCATGCGGGTAAATTGAGAATCCCTGTAATAATTTTAAGACATTCTGGAGACTTCCCTAAATTTTGTTGGCCAGTAGTCGCAGCCTAGTGAGATCCTGGCTTTATTAACAAACTGGAGAGGAGGAAACAGGAGTGAGGTCTTAGCCCACACTCCTGTCAGTGTCTCACCCTCCCTCTGTCAGAGCATCTTGGACTCTCGGCCCGTTTGTCTTCTAAACTGAAAGAAAATGCAAAGTAGGCTGCTTCGAAACTCTGGGAAACGCCACAGGACATCTCCAGGGGGGAAATTAAATAAGGCCACTCAGATCCACACAGTAAAGTGGCAATAAAGTATTCATTAACCCTCTATTGAGGGATAAGCAGAAAAACAAGCAGCTGAGTTAAAAGTCAAAAGAGGATTAACGTACACAGGAACAGCTTCTCATCTGAACATTGAGGCCCCGTTTACACAACACTTTTTAAGTGAAATTGTAAAATTTCTGTTGCGTTTTGGTCATTTGTGTACACAAAAACAGCGGCCATTTTCTCCGACACCGAAACTTTTTGAATCCAGTTCTCAGAGTGTACGTTTATGAAAACACCTTTCATCAGTGTTAAACTGCATGTGCACACTACGGATGGCTACAGTCTTTTTTGTTTGTTTGTTTGTGTTTACACAAGTAGATGAACAAAAGTAACAATGGTGGATAGGAGAGTGCTGTTTGTGCTGCTCACTCTTTTCAGCTGAGCATCTGTGACACCATCTTATGGATCAGCAGAGACACACTTCTTACGTTCAACAAGACTGGATGCACAAATCTGAAATGTCTGCGTGTGTGTGTGTTGTTGAAACACAAAAACTACAGCGCCAGCTAGTGACCCAGCATGGAAACTACAGCAGATTCAAAGTTTTATGTGATCTTGTCTCGATAGGATGGCAATCTGCTGTGTTAAGGTGTAACTTTTTTCTATTATTAACTGTTAAGGAGGTTTTAGTGAAAGTTTGTGGATGTTTTTAACTATTATGGCTGAGAATGTTAACATTGCCCATGAACCATATGTTTGGGTTAGTAGAAACCTGGCTGAGGAGCTGAGTGAGGTTGCAGCATGTAGCTGGCTCTAAGGACACTTCCAAATCTGTGAGCTCGGCTGAACTGATAAGCGTACAAAAACAAGCTGCATAGACGGCTCGCGACAGATTCTCATGACTGGTCTTCATGTGTGTACTTTCTGTAAATTTGAGTCATCTGTCATGAACATCTGACCTTGCAAATAAATATTGGTTAAAAAGCTGGTGATGTTGAGTGTGGCTCCTTTTGAGTAAGTAAGACAAAGCGAGAATATTTTTCTCAAAAGACTGAGCTGAAGACAGCACCTCAGACTGAAGAAGTCTTTCGGAGGAAAGTCAAAACGTTTCTACAATTTTTTTTTATGTCCAGAGGACCAGATTATTATTTTTTTTTTTTTCTACCTGGATTATTGAGCATGCATCAAGATATTTTTCTCCATTAACATCTTGAAATCTTTAATGTTTCCTGTAGATCATTCACATGTAAACGGGGTCTTACAAAACAATAAGAAACTCCGAAAGCTCAAGAGCAAGTACACTGTCATGCACGCAGCCAGGGGGGGTTCGGGGGGTTCAAACGAACCGCCCACTTTGCCTATGAAGTCCCACCTACAACTCCCGTACAACACAAGTTCTGTGTTAAGAGAGGTGGAAAGAGAAGGTATGGAGACGCCGCTAATGTCGAACCGATTAACACGCCTCGGTGGTTCACCGAAAGCGCGTCGGGTTGCCACTCCAAACTTTATCTCGACTTGGGTTCGATCCGCACTTGGTTGAACTTATTTTACGTTTGTCTTTTATTGTATTAAAAAAAGGAGTTTGCGTTAACCACAGGCATAACACAAACTCCTTTTTTTTATCTTTTATTGGATTTAAAAAAAGGAGTTTGTGTTAACCACAGGCATAACACAAACCCCTTTTTTTAATCCAATAAAAGACAAATGTAAAATAAGTTCAACCAAGTGAGGATGGAACCCGAATCGAGATAAAGTTTGGAGTGGTAACCCAACGCGCTTTCGGTGAACCACCGAGGCGTGTAGCTATTTCCAGGTCCACTTTTTCTTTAAACGAACTGCCCCTCATAAAATCCTGGCTACACCCATGACTGTACACCTTGTTTGGACAAGCACGGTGATCCGAAAGTCAACAAAAGGATGAACAAAACAAGCAACATAAATATAATAATAATAATAATAAACTTTATTTGTATAGCACCTTCCTACAATGCCTTGCATTGACCAAGGTGCTTAACAGGATAAAAAGATGAATAAACTGGAACAATAAATCAATGAAAATAGAATAAGAAACAACAGCAATAAAAGAAGGCAATGGAAATAAAAAATGCTACATACTAAAATAACACTAAAATAACACAAGTAATAAAAGTTACACACTGAAAGCTTTTTTGAACAAGTGGAAATAAAAAGGCAATGGAAATAAAAAATGTTACATATTAAAATACCAAAAGTAATAAAAGTTACACACTGGAAGCTTATTTGAACAAGTGGAAATAAAAAGGCAATGGAAATAAAAAATGCTACATATTAAAATACCAAAAGTAATAAAAGTTACACACTGAAAGCTTTTTTGAACAAGTGGGTCTTCAGTCTGGTTTTGAACAGAGTCAGATCAGAGGTGGCACGCAGCTCAAGGGGGAGGCTGTTCCAGGCTTTTGGGCCGGCAACAGAAAATGACCGGTCTCCCCATTGTTTGTACCTTGAGCGAGGCACCTCCAGCAGGTGTTGACTGGCAGATCGTAAAGCTCTGCCGGGCTGATGGGCTTTCAAAAGTTCTGAGATGTACAGAGGAGCAAGTCCATTCAGAGCTTTGAAAACAAACAGGAGCAGCTTGAACTGTATCCTGAACTGAACCGGGAGCCAGTGTAGAGAGGACAGGACAGGAGTGATGTGTTCATATTTTCGTGTGTTGGTCAAAAAGCGGGCGGCAGAGTTTTGAACAAGCTGTAAACGGGAGATGGAGGATTGATTAATACCAACATACAAAGCATTACAATAGTCAAGTCTGGAGGTCACAAAGGCATGGATGGCCTTCTCCAGATCACCACGGCTGAGAAATGACTTGACTTTGGAGAGCAGACGGCCAATAGTTTCACAAAGATCCCTCCTGATACCCATCATCCTCTGCTTTTATATTGCAACACATCACCCACTATTGGTCTGGTAGCCAGTGCAATGAATGACATTCCTCTTAGCTCCTCCACTTTCATTTTCCCTCCATTTGAGGAACTAATTTTTCACGTTCAGTCTAAACTGCGGTCCTTTTGCAGCTCCACAGTGGTGCTCCATGGACCTGGTCTGAGGAATCTATAGGCAGCAGAGAAAGGCCAGCAGGATGGTGTGCATCGCATTCAACAGGAAAAAAAGGCCTGAAGCCAGTTTAATGCCCACCCCCAGATCTCCCAGAACGTGAATGAACTTCTGTGAATAAGAGGCAAACCTACACAAACGCCCCTGCAGCTATAGGACCCGAACGGGGCAAGAGTGTGTGGGCGACACCAAACAACAACAACAACAAAGCGGGGAAATGCAATGCATGCCAGGGTCCCCCCTTTTTTTTTTTTGCCCCTCAGCAGGAAGCTCTGCCACAGGAGGGTGCGTGAAAGGAGGAGTGGTTGATAAAAGAAAACAGCATGTTGGGGAAGGGGGTGAGGGGGGTCACTTCTGGCCCGGCCCAGGCCTCAGTGGGTGTGAAGTCATCAACACACACTGCAATTAACACCTACTCCACCAACATGCAGGAGGCAGCCAAAAAGAAATATTTAAATCAGCGTTTCAAAACCTCACCACTACAAAGGCATCAAAGTGCAAGCGTTGTAAAGATGTGAAAGCTCAGAACTGAAGTGCGTCTTACAAACAGCTTTATTTCCACTCATTTGTTTGAAACTGTTTAATCTCTTCATTGACCAGGTGAAGAGGTCGGAAGCTAAAAAACCAACAAAGATAGTCACAAAAACTGTCTTCAACACTTCAAATTCAAAGAACTCTTAGTTTCAAACTAAAAATGTATCTAATTTAAGAATCACAAATTTCTAGTCTGTAATAAGCCAGTATAGAGACTATTGTGGTTAAAGGGGACCACACATTCAAAATTCACTTTTTAATGTTTTTTTTACTGAACTTTGGGTATGTACTTCATAAAAAAACAGTCCTAGTGCTAAAAAAATGCACCCAGTGGTTTATTTACTCTAAGTAGATTTATTTATCTTAGATAGAAACACTCCGATTGCACTTCCTGCGGTTTGTGACGTCACAAACCGTAACCACAACCCACACCAAACCTGAGTCCAGCCCCTCACCTAGCAACCCCTGGTGCGGCTCAACCCACTTCAGTATAAAAAACGTCACGGTTGCCGAGCAGTTTAGGAACTGACCTGGCGGTCATTTATTTATTTATTCATTTATTTAGCCCCCGGGGGGGCTATGGGCTCAGCCCTGCTCCAGCCAGCAGCACATCTTGAGTAAAACCAGAATGTTTTATTACCTTGTTTGAATGAACTCTGTCTCGTTGAAACTGTGCACACACACTCTCGCGGTTTGGACTTGTTTCTTATATGATGAAGGACTGCTCTTGCACAACTGTCAGTTTGGTTGAGCGGTTACGACACTTGAGCGGCACGCAGGAGACCAGAGTTCGCATCTTGTCAACGGCATCGTTTTTTTTCCCCCTTTTTATTTAAAGCCTTTTGTTTCGGAGAAATCGGGGTGAAACTAGATATATACATCGACATAATAATACTTTATAATTGTTATTTTTACGTTTTAGTTCAATTTTTAGTGTAATATCGCTCCCAACGCGCAGCCGGCAGAAAACTGTGCACACACACACACTTACTCGCGGGACGACAGTCTGTACCATCAAGCACCACTGATCGATATATTTTCAGATTAGCAACTTATTTATTTTAAGAATACCTTTCACTTCATCAAAATCTAATCAAAACTTCAGCGTTCTAAATGTAGGTGGTTGTGATTGTTTCTTATACGATGAAAGACTGCTTTTTGCATAACTGCCCGGTTGGTCTAGAGGTAGTGAATTGGACTCGTTATCCGAAGGACACGGGTTCGCTTCCCGGTCGCGGCATCTTTTTTTTTTTTTTTCCGGAGAGATCGGGCTGCAGTTAGCTGCTGGCTTTTGAGGACAGTGTGGGTCCGGTCCGGTCAGAGGTTAGGTTGCCTCATATGGACAAATTAACTGGAAACACTCTTTGCGTTTGTCTGGATTGGATGTGCAGCCAGCCGTGGACCAAAGCGCTGCATGCAACTAGCAGGAGCTACGCGGGCTGTTTGTTACCGAAGAAGGAGGAAGAGCTCGGATTCGGGAGGGCATGATAAAAAGGAGCAGCTAATGGCGGCGCACACAAACAGCTTTCGGTAAGTTATTTTTTAAGCTAGCACTAACAGTAAGTCAAACGAGTAATAAAAAAAGGCTAATTTTAAAACAACAACAGATTTGAGATACTGGCAGTTACAGAGGGCGGAGACAGAGTTTTGACGGGCGTGGACTTCAGAGCTCATTATCATAAACAGGTCGTTTAGAACGGAAGTTAGAAATGGCAGAATTAAAAAGGGTATAATTTATTATCTAAGAATTATTTTTTGTATTAAATTGAATGAACGGGGTCTGGATAGCACACAGACATACCATAAAAATTTAAAAAACCAATATGTGGTCCCCTTTAACTAATTATTTTCTAAAAAATAACTGTTTGCTGTTTAATCTCATGATCAGGTGAATGCACAGACCATATATAACGTCACCTCATCACATTATTGAGCTGCAAAGTCAGTTTACCGTTTTATATCCATCCATTCATCCATCCATCCATCCATCCATCATCCATCCATCATCCATCCATTATCTTTACCTGCTTCTTCCTTTTGGGTCATGAGGGTCACTGGTGCCCATATTCAGTAGTCAGTGTCAGAGGTGGGGTACACCCTGGACATCCCTGGCTGGCAGATTCAGCAAATGTCTTTGTACCAAAAACCTGTGTTTCAGTTGAAGGGTTTTTCAGCTGCAGGACTTATGGGAAAAAACAACAACTTTTCAACAAGCTGTTGACTAGAAGAACAAAACTAAAGAAATCTAACCTCTCTCTCAAGCATGTTTACTGTATCTGGAAATGGCAGATGAAGATTGCCCTAGTGAGCAATTTTTGTTATTATCCCTTTTTATTTTATTTTATTTTTTTATCTTCTTCGCTCCAGCTTTCTGAGGCCCACCTAGTACGCCCTGGTGGCCCCACAGGGGGCCGCAGCCCCCACTTTGAAAAACACGGACACGGTGGGGGGAAACTGAGGTTTTGGGTATGTTAATTAGAGGAAAAGATCTGCGTTGACATGGGCGAATTCTAGTCTTTACATGCATCCGCTCGAATCTCCCCCCGCCCTC
>JBBPBX010004369.1:0-20951 GCA_038048925.1 Garcialebias charrua | reverse complement strand
AATCTACTCCCCCGCCCTCATGAATCCACTGTAGTTACCATGCCGGGTCATTAGATGGCACTGCAAATTTTGTAAGTTCACCTAATGCGCATGCATGTTTCCTTAGTCTGCTGCTTTCTTCTGGGCTAAAAGCATAGTTGCCAAGTCCGCTTATTATAAGTGACTTTGGGCTTGTTTTTTTCTTGCAGTCACTTTTTAATTTTGCGGGGTTTTGGGCTTGTTTTGAACGTTGGGTCACTTCTTTGGGCTTGTTTTTCTATACGAGTGAATGCAAAATACTAGTGGAAGGTAGTTTGTCCCTTCACGCTCCCCTTCCACAGATGTTGTGTCCCGGAGGATGATACGTTCAGGTGCAGTTGGATATCCTAAAAGTGCAGCTAACAACAACTTAACAACAAGTTAAAGCTGGAGTATGGATAAGAGTCGACAGATTTGACGCCAAATGGGACCGCTTCATCTAACAAGCTCCACACCAGTCGCTGAGTGGACCAGAACCGAGTAGAGCTGTCATCGGGCCGGAAATCCACGGCCCTACCCTACCCGAGCCCTTAGTTTAATTACCCAAGCCCGAGGGAGCCCGCTGATTTCCTAGAAATCACCGCCCGACCCGACCCTACCCGATTAAAAAAAAAAAAAAAAAACAAAAAAAAAACACTACGTTTATTTATTAAGCTTTTACTGCGTTCTCCCACTCAGCAAAAGAACTTGATGTTGTTCTTCTGTGTTTTGATGGAGGAGGTGTGAGCGCGCTGCTCGCGGTGACTTTTGATGTTGAAGCTTCAGGAATGTCAGGAATGCGGCTACTTGTTCCGCCGCAGATGAGAGCAGTGTGCGGACGTGAGCGTGCACCTGACGCACGTCAGCTGGTGACATCATTTTGAGCTTGTTAAAGTTAGGCCACAGAAATAATGCAACTCTGTGCAAGTCGTGGATAATAATTTTGCGCTCCAGCACTTCTGCATGTCTGCGGCGCAGAAACGCCTGCTGCGGAGAGTCTGTGTGTGAGGACTGGCAGTGTTGCTTCAGTTTCTCATTCCAGAGACAAACCAGGTTGATGGTGGGATATTTGTCACCCTCCAGTTCTCTCTGTGCACGGTAAAATGGTTCGAGAAATGTCACTAAAAAGTCCAGCATGTCGGGGGAGACGCTGTCCAGGCGCGCCTGCTCTCTGGCTGAGTTGCGCAATTTAGTGGCTGCGCTGCGGTTTTCACCATCTAAATTCACTCTATTAATTATTTCCTCATCAGTAAACTTACTGCCTTATATTCTTTACAAGCAGATTAAAACAATTTTATATTGTGTGCATTTTTATTTAGTTTTGTTTGTGCTGTATGATTAAAAAAAAACACATCAAAGCCCGAGCCCGACCCGGCCCGCGCCAATCAAACGCAAAAATATGGCCCTACCCTACCCGAAGTCGGGTAGGGCTCGGGTAGGGTCGGGCTCGGGCGAAGAAACGACACCTCTAGAACCGAGTCAACGATGTCGGACTTTAGTCCGTGTAAATCAGCTGATTTACAGCAGGTCACGTGAATCAACGTTCTTAATAATGTTTGCTTGTGTTTACTTCGATCACACAACAACCAACTGAGTTTTTATTTTTATTTTTTTCCTGCGATGTCGAGAAGCTGTCGTTCCACCAAATGGACCAGTTCGGATGGGACCAGTATCCAGGATGAAAACACAGCAGAGTCCAGTTCATAACAGTTCGGTTAGCGTGTTTTTAATAGTGTTCAGTTAAATTATCAGTGTTTGTGTGACATACAGTTTGTGGTGTTGAATAAATAAATACAAAATAAACCTGGTGTCTTCATTTTCAACATTAACAACACGCAACATGTTAAGCATCGTTTAAATGAGTCCAGATAGCTTCATTTAGCTCAGATAACTTTATATATCTCCCACGCTAACATAAATATTGTTTATTATTGTTAAACTGTTATTATTTTAACACATTTAGTATGTTATATTGAAGCGTGACGTGTGAAATATCCGCCTGCCTCGTTCAATAAACAACAATATTAGAACTGGATCAGACTGTGTCTCTTCCAAAACAGATGCACCTAGATTCAGGTGTAGATTAATTAAATATGAGACTCAAAATATTTTCCATCAGTCGTAGTTCAGAAAGCGGTGTGTGTCCGCCGCCATTGTTGTTGATAGAAATGCCGGCTGTCCGCGCATGTGTGCTGTGCGCATGTAGGTCAAACAAAAGCTCAGCGGGAGATGTTTATGTTATCAACGGGGGGTCAGCGAAAAACCTCCACTCTGGAAGGTGGATTCAGAAACCTTCGGATTCAAAGAGGGGAGCCAGTGGTGTCGTGTAAATGATCAGCAGAACCGCAGAGAGAAAGGTGCGGTTTCATTCAAAATACGTGCCATGTAAACGGCCCCTAAAAGCTACAGCAATACATAGTTCCCATGTGACGTCACATCTGTGGGTTGTCCTTTTTGACCCTCCCACTATAGGCTAAGCTGCAGTTGGAGCGCGTTCTGATAGATGTACATTTTTCACGTTGTTTTTTTTGTTAATTTCTAATTAATTGCAATGGTTACTTCGTGTTGTGTCAGTGGTTGTCCCAGTCGGGTAGACGTTTGGGCAACGCGTAGGTTTCAGTTAATCAAAAAAAAAAGTAACGTGAAGGATTTATCTCATCGGAGAAGCTGGACTGCAGCTCCTCCTGTCTCTGAGTCTGGCTTGGATCTGCTCTGGAAGACGTCGTGCTTTTGGCCGGTAAACAAAATATTCTACATAAATCATTTTGTGAAACTATGTCAGAACAATGTTAGAGTACAACTGTCTGTGTGTTAGAGCTGTTTTTTTTTTTTTTCATTATTTAGCGACACCGTCTTGCATGCTGTTAGCTTAGCATCTCGCTAACGCGACAATGGCCTCACGGTCCACTAGGACCGGCGGGTGAAACCGTCCCAGTTGGAGAAGGAGTACGGGAGCCAAGTCGTGCGGGCGACGCGTCGGTCCCATGGGACGTGACCCCGCGGCCGTGATGGATGTCACGGATCCACGCAGTCTGACCTGAGCTCGACGGCCCCTCGGCTCCAGTGTGCTAACAACATGGCTAACAACATGCTAACTTCCAACACGGTAAGACTGAAAGGGCTGGTTCTGGTCCGTGTTTGTGCTGGCTGTGTGTTATTTTAGTTCAACGTTTATTTAGCTGGTTAGATATGAATGAGACAGTTTTCACATCTTTTTTGGATTTAAATCTGTGAAGCTCCTCGTTGTGCGCTCCTCGTAGTAATTAAATAATTAATGATATCAGAGTAACTTGTGACTAGTTGTCCGATTCGTCTGCCATGATTTCTATCTCAAAATCATTTAACACTAATTTGACTAAGGCTGCGCTTTTTTGCGCAAGGGAACTTGGCTTCCAAATCCCCCGGTCCCTTTCAGTGGGCTATATAATGTCGATTCACATGCTAATGACCCTGCTAATGACCCATTAATTCTACACCTACACCCCCCCACCCCCTACCCCTCAGTCCAAAATCCTTGGACCCAGTGCAAGCCTTGTATAACACATAAGCATTTATCGCTGCCAGGTCAAGCATGTTGTAGAACACGGCAATGGGCCGCACCGTATATAAATGTGCAATCTGGTCCATTATACCGGTATGTCAGTTGACCTCAGGTCATGTGACCTGTGTTGGTCCGTCAGTTTACCTCAGGTCATGTGACCTGAGTTGGTCCGTCAGTTGACTTCATGTCGTGTGACCTGTGTTGTTTTGTCAGTTGACCTCAGGTCATGTGACCAGTGTTGGTCCGTCACTTGACCTCAGGTCATGTGACCTGTGTCGGTCCGTCAGTTGACCTCAGGTCATATGACCTATGTCGGTCCATCAGTTGACCTCAGGTCATGTGACCAGTGTTGGTCCGTCACTTGACCTCAGGTCATGTGACCTGTGTCGGTCCGTCAGTTGACCTCAGGTCATGTGACCTATGTCGGTCCATCAGTTGACCTCAGGTCATGTGACCAGTGTCGGTCCGTCAGTTGACTTCATGTCGTGTGACCTGTGTCATTTTGTCAGTTGACCTCAGGTCATGTGACCTGTGTTGGTCCGTCACTTGACTTCAGGTCATGTGACCTGTGTCGGTCCGTCAGTTGACCTCATGTCATGTGACCTGTCTGTCAGTTGACTTAATGTCGTGTGACCTATGTTGGTCTGTCACTTGACCTCAGGTCATGTGACCTGTGTTGGTCCGTTAGTTGACCTCATGTCATGTGACCTGTGTCGGTCCGTCAGTTGACCTTAGGTCATGTGACCTGTGTCGATCCATCAGTTGATCTCAGGTCATGTGACCTGTGTCGGTCCGTCAGTTGACCTCATGTCGTGTGACGAGTGTCGGTCCGTCAGTTGACTTCATGTCATGTGACCTGTGTCATTTTGTCAGTTGACCTCAGGTCATGTGACCAATGTTGGTCCGTCACTTGACTTCAGGTCATGTGACCTGTGTCGGTCCATCAGTTGACCTCATGTCATGTGACCTGTCTGTCAGTTGACTTCATGTCGTGTGACCTGTGTTGGTCCGTCACTTGACCTCAGGTCATGTGACCGGTGTTGGTCCGTTAGTTGACCTCACGACATGTGACCTGTGTTGGTCCGTCAGTTGACCTCATGCCATGTGACCTATGTCGGTACGTCAATTGACCTCATGTTGTGTGACCTATGTCGTTTTGTCAGTTGACCTCAGGTCATGTGATCTGTGTTGGTCTGTCAGTTGACTTCATGTCATGTGACCTGTGTCGGTCCGTCAGTAGACCTCAGGTCATGTGACCTGTGTCGTTGTGTCAGTTGACCTTAGGTCATGTGACCTGTGTTGGTACGTCAGTTGACCTCATGCTGTGTGACCAGTGTCGTTGTGTCAGTTGACCTCAGGTCATGTGACCTGTGTCGGTCTGTCAGTTGACTTCATCTCATGTGACCTGTGTCGTTTTGTCAGTTGACCTCAGGTCATGTGACCTGTGTTGGTCCGTCACTTTACCTCAGGTCATGTGACCTATGTCGGTCCATCAGTTGACCTCATGCCATGTGACCTATGTCGGTACGTCAATTGACATCAAGTTGTGTGACCTGTGTCGTTTTGTCAGTTGACCTCAGGTCATGTGACCTGTGTTGGTCCGTCAGTTGACTTCATGTCATGTGACCTGTGTCGTGTCAGTTGACCTCAGGTCATGTGACCTGTGTTGGTCCATCACATGACCTCAGGTCATGTGACCTGTGTCGGTCCGTCACTTGACTTCAGGTCATGTGACCTGTGTCGGTCCGTCAGTTGACCTCATGTCATGTGACCTGTCTGTCAGTTGACTTCATGTCGTGTGACCTGTGTTGGTCCGTCACTTGACCTCAGGTCATGTGACCTGTGTTGGTCCGTTAGTTGACCTCAGGTCATGTGACCTATGTCGGTCCGTCAGTTGACTTCATGTCATGTGACCTGTGTCGGTCCGTCAGGTGACGGACAACAATAGGTCAAGCATGTTGTAGAACACAGCAATGGGCCACCTGCATGTGTCAGAACGCACCGTATATACATGTGCCAAGGACAAGGAGAGAGACAGTACTTGTAAGCAAAATAATTTATTTGACAGAACATCAGGGTTATAGGATAATCAGCACAGCAGAATAAGACAATTGTATGCATAAACTTGTTCTGGAGCAGACAAAGCTTTCCGTTCAGTGGATGTCCCAAAATGTTCAACTGTGAGATAACTTCAGGGTCTGTTATGTGTGAATTGGTCAGGGCCTCTCTAAGGGGGGAAGTGCAACTTACTTACCTGGTGGAAACATTGGAATGCAGTCTGGTGTGGTGGGGGTGTCTGAGTTGTGAGCACGCATATTTATAACAAAAGGCAGTTAATGGCCTACTAATGGTTGAAGAGAAGGAGGGGGTTTGTCCTCAGGATCTTGAAAATTCAGTCATCCTAGTGTTAACTCCGACCACTGCCATTTTCTCTTGTTCCTTGGTGAAGGTGTATTAGCTCGTGTTTTTGTCGTATAATTTGCTCTGGTTGTTCGTGTCTGAGCTGGAGGGACTCTCCGCTCCAGTGCTAACTATGCTAACCTCCAACACGGTAACACTCAAAAGTGCTGGTTCTGGTCCGTGTTCAGTTTGGACTCTCAAAATCATTTAACTCCGACCATTTTGCTCTTGTTCCATGGTGAAGCTGTGGTAGCTCGTGTTTTTGCTCTGGTTGTTCGCGTCTGCTTGTTCGCTATCTTGCCTTTCATCTTGCCTTTCTGCCTTTAGATATGGTGAAAACCAGGTATTGTGCAATACTGGGGGCGTGTCTGGGAACTATGTATTGGAAAAGCACCATCACGAACTTGGTGTGCTTAGTGTCACTGCCCAGCTTTAGTAAATAGCCATCATTTGACAGTAATGTGAAGAATCATGGAATAGCGTTTGTGGGATTTTTTTTAGACTGAAGAGACGTTTAAAGATAACAGCAGTCCACACTGGTCTTGGCTTCATTGTGACGTTGTTAGCTCATCAATCTTTCAGAAATAAACTACAAGTATGTCCTTCCAAACTGGGTTTGTACAAAAAGCTACCTACAACAGGTAAACAATTAATTGTTCGTAACCTTAACGCAAAGACAACACCAATATATGAACTCTCTCTTTAAGGGTGCAGAAAAATAAAAACCATTGTGCTTTTGATATTCAGTTTCAGAGAGTGCCATGTGTCTTTATTGCACAAGATATCTAACCACATTTATTGTGCATGCATTTATTGCAATAAGTGCACCATTCCCATTTGAGTCACTTGAACAAATAGCAACTATCCAACCCCAGTGTATTTCCTGACAACCCAAAATACACAAGACATTAATGTGTACAAGCCTGAGTGGTACGAAGACACATCTGAAACTCAATCCCCTAGTGACAGAGGGTGAGAAATGTCTCTGAGGTTGGAGACCAGAGGGGGTCTGTGGCCTTGACCCCTGTAGTCAGGCTGGTGCCCTCACACTTGACCTTTTTGAGAAACTCCCATATAGTTAATGTCTTCAGGGATCTACACTTGCTTGAAGACAGGCCATAAACAATCCTCTGCTGGACAGGAAGTGAGCCGACCGCAACATGTCTGTGAATGAATTATACAGCAGGTATACATGTATGTAATAAAATACTAGGTTGCACTTCTTACACAAACAAAATACGACGACAAAAAATGTGTAGAGCTACGTTTACAAATTTTAAAACAACTCCACTTACTGTACACAACTGCCAATGATTCATTTTTTAAAGATGTTTATTATCTAACTTGGGGCTTGTTCAGGCAACAGTAAGAATGTTAAGATTTCTAATTTTGGAGATGCATGATGATGAGACCAACTGTGTCACTGATCCAGGTGAGTTTGGTTAATTCATTCTTGATTTGTTATTAAGTTTCATAAATGAACTGTGTTTATCCGTAACTCATGAAAAGGTTTTTGATTGATTGATTATTCATTTATTCATTTTATGATTAAAACACACAACAATAGTACATACAATAAGAGAGAAAAGACATATATAAAATGAAAGGCGGCAGAAGAAGAAAAAAATCTTATTATTTCTATCCCTTATTCTCCAATAAACAATTCATACAAACAACTCCTTTGATTACAAAGATAATAAACAACTTAATTTTAACCTCCAAAAAAAACACTTGATACAACCAACTCATATAATTTCCAAAATAGTGAACAACTTAATTTTTAATTACTAATTTGTACCAACTGTATCTTACACAAACTTCTAAATTTCAACTCATTTAAATATATGTTTTTAACCGTTTAAACATAATCCTTCTTTTGAATACAACCATTGATTGGACCACCTTAATATCAGACTCCAATTTATTCCATAACCCAATTCCTTGAACTATGGTAGATCTTTCCCTCGAACTAGTCCTAAAAAGTGGCTTCATAAATACATTTGTCCCCTTAAGATTGTTACTCGTTCTTCTGACAACATACTTCTGATTATTAGAAGGAAGTGCATTAGTTTGAGCTTTATACAAAACTAACAAAATATTATAATCAACTAAATCATAAAACTTCAACAGTTTCATTTGATAAAACAAAATGCTTGAAGGATGATGGAAATTATTTCTGGTAATAATTCTAATAACTCTCTTCTGCAATATAAAAATAGGCATTGTAATTGATTTACACGCCATACCCCAAACGCTAATACCATAAATTAAGTGTGGCACAAATAATGTATTATACATTAGACAAAAGGTCAGTGGTTATAGCACATAGGAAAGATTTACCATCCAATTATTTATCTAAATGTATACAGTATATCCAAGTACAATTTTTTTTCTTTGAGCTTAATCCACTTTGAAGTGCTGAACAAGTTTGGACAAAAGAGTTGACAAAAAATGTTTTAGATGGTGTGACTAGGCTACGTTCACACTGCAGGTCTTAATGCTCAATTCCAATAAATAAATAAAAATCTGATCTTTTGGTGTGAACGTTCACACTACATTTTAAATGCGACCTGCATCAGACCTGCATGACTCCAGTGTGAACGATCTACATCGCAGAAGCGACCCGCATGCGCAGGAGAAAACGTGTCTCAGAACGTCACGTGACATGCAGGCTGCGAGTTGCTTGTTTGGGCTTGTTTTCATGGGGGCTGGTCGCTTGTTTTTGTCGCGAGATCTGTCAACACTGCTGACGCAGCACCCTGTGTTTGCGGAAGTAAACGTGGACGCGCGCAACAGTTTTCAGTGTGTGTTCGGTAATTTTGAAGTTGTTGTCCAGCTAAACATCCAAAAGATGAAAGGCAAAAGAAAACTGAGAAGAAAGCGAGCAAAATTTTTAGTGATGGTGATTTTTGGAGCTGTGGCTGCTACCTCTGTTCAGAGGGGTGTGGAGCTGCGGAGTAGGAGCCAAGAGTGGTGGGACGACGTGAGACGTGAGATGACATGATGTAAAAGTCAGATGTAAGTCACATGAGCGTTCACACTGCAGTCGCTTTGAAAACATCAGATATATATCCGATTTAAAACCACATACTGAAACGGCCTGGGTCGGATTTGAAAACATCGGATTTGTCGCGTTCAGACTCTCATAAAAAAATCGGATATGGGTCAGATGGGGCAAAAAAATCGGATTTGGGTCGGATTTGCCTGCAGTGTGAACGTAGCCATAAGGATGCTGTGAATACAAACTAATGCAACTGAGGATGCCTTCAACTGAAAAAAAAAAAAACGTCTCTACTGTCTCCAACAATCCAGCTGTTTCCCATCAAGGTTCTAACATGTGGGCAACACGGTGGTACAGTTGGTAGAGCTGTTGCCTCTCAGCGAGAAGGTTGCCAGTTCAAATCTCAGCATAAGACCTTTCTGAGTGGAGTTTGCATGTTCTCTCCATGCACGTGTGGGTTTTCTCCAGGTACTCCAGTTTCCTCCCACAGACCAAAAACATGCATGTTACACTGACTGGTAACTCTAAATTGTCTCTAGGTGTGAGTCTCGTTTGTCTCTATGTGTCCCTGTGATGGACTGGAGACCTGTCCTGGATGTACCCCGCCTCTCGCAAAGTGATGGCTGGACATGGGCACCAGTGACCCCTGCGACCCAAAAAAAAAAGAAACGGGTAAAAGATAATGGATGGATGGATGGATTAATGGTTCTAATAAGAAGAAAAAAGTGCAAATGAGTGAAGAATTCAACATTAGTACTTAAAACTGATCGAAGCATCTTCTTGCATCATAATTCAGAATTAGAACTTCAGCTAGAAGCATGGAGGCCAGGGATGGAGAAGAAACAGAGTGGGATGGACTAATGCTGCCAAAAGAAGGACTGCAGCTGTAAGCCCTGCTGTACTGTTGATTATCTACACTATCAAGTACAGAACAGCAAAAGCTCCTTAAATATTTACAACAAAACAACCAATTTAGGCAACAGGGAGATTAAGATGACAAATCAATTGAGTGCTTTATGAGAGGCTCAAAACAGAGGACTTAAAATTTAGTTTTCTAGTATATTATGCAAATATATTTAAAGGGTCTTACCAAAGTCAATAAAAGATCTGTAAGTAAGGCAATCCTAAATACAGATTAATTTATATTCTAATAATTTACTTTGTATATTGTTCTTCAGAAGAATATAAACCACATTCATTGTGTGATAAACATAATTTAAACATTTAAGCATTTGCCGTTTTAGCTTAACTTAATAAATAAATAAAATAATGTATCAGAAATATCTCCAAATGATGAGGATAGTAAAATAAAAAAAGTATTTCTTTATTCGGAATTGTGAAATTTGATAAATAAAAACTTTGATTACAATTAAAACTACAGTAATCTGATTTTCCGTTGCTGTTTTTTTGATCTATCTGACTTGGAAGTTGGAAAACTAAAAATCTTATTTGTAATTCTTCATATTAAAAACCTTGGAGACATAAATCCACTGAAACAAATAGCCTCTTGAAATGTTACCAAAGCACAGATGAATGAGCCGACCATGAAAATTAACGCTTGGTTTTACGTGCATTGTAAATCAGAGCTGCATAATCAACTGGAAACGAGGCCCGCCCAGTCAAAGAAGCTTCTGAAGTGGCTCGCTCTGTCATCTGGAGCAATCTGGTATAAAAACTGTGAAGACAGGACTGAGAGAGAGCTGGTACGGTAATCCCAAGATAATATGTACATTCTTTTCTGTAGCATCTTAGAAAACTATGTAAACTAGTGAAAAAGGCTTACTGCGTTGCCTTTAAGGACCACTTTATACGACACAACAAAGAATAAACGCAGTCTTTGAACCGGATTCAATAACTCATCCGTGTCGTCTAGACCATTGTTCGCACAGACGCCTTAATCTGCTCCAAAAGAAAGATGAGTTTTATACAATGTTCAAAGCCAGCAGCAGAGCGGAGACAAAGCCACACGGAGTCCTCAACCTGTTCATCTAGTCTGCTCTTAATGCTGTTTTCACAGGTGAGAGAAGATGCAAAGTCCCTCAGGAAGCCTTAATTATGCCACCAAGAACAACAGCATGCCTTACAGCTCGGCAGGTGTGTTGCGTCCTAACCTGGTCACCAGTGAGACGTGCTGCATCATTACCTATTAACAGCTACCAGAAACAAAGGGAACGGATTGTGTAACAAAAGATGGTGACTGACGGTTTCCACCACATTACTGAAACTTTATTGGGGCATGAAGAGGACCTCATAGTGACTGATATGGTCTCCATGAACAACATGGAGATTAATCAAAACCTGGTTTCCTTTTGTGCGTAAAGGAAACAAGCAAGATGTTGTGTTTTATTTGGCTTAGAAATGGCATTACAACATATTTACTGTTCTAACATCTGCACTGAAATTAAAAAAAGAAAAGAAATACAAACACGAGTGAGGACAAAGGATGCTACACCATGTGGTAGAAAGTGATTTGTCTGGATTGTTTGGTAGGTGTGTTTCAGTCTGGTGAGCTGGGAGGTCTCAGAGCTGGGGCAACAGATTCTGCAGCCTGCCTGTAAGAGACGGACGGACAACACTGGCTCTTCTGTCTGTCCCAGAAACAATCTGGTTTCACCGGCTAGTCATCAACAGAGCATGTAACCTGATTCATGAGGCTGTTCAACAGGTGACACTCTTATGGTACGTCCACACCTAGCAGCATTTCAACTTCCAAAAAGCTTGTCACGCACGCAAGTGGACGCACTGGACCCACAGTGGTGTCCAGACCAGAACGAGAAGCTTTGGCGGTGTGGCAGCGGGGTGAGTGGGAGGAGCTTACCGGTATACAGAGTTTATCTCTGTCCCTGTAGAGCAGACTTGACTGGTCGTGAAGGACTTGTCGCGAACACACAGCTACAATGAGTTTCTCTTCCATAGTACATGACTCCGCGGGTTTTTTCTGTGTCCCACAAACAATACGTCACATAGTTGCGCAATACCCCCGCCCCCTCGTTTCCGCGTCACATAGGGACTCTCCCCCTCTCTTCCCCCGACTTCTCCCCCCGACTCTCCCTGATCAACCAATCAGGGAGAGTTGAACGGCGTTTGAATGTTTGAACGGCGAAATCTTCAGCATGTTGGAGGCGTGCTTTGGAGGCTGACGCGGGTTCACGTGCACAGAAAAACGCTTTCCAGCATGCTCAACACGCACGTGACGTGACGCCCGACGCCAAGACGCGGCTGGAGGCGCGTCCCCCATTGACTTTGCATGTAATGGTGTAATCACACCGAGCAGCTTTTCAACCTCCAAAAAGCTCCTCACGCACGCAAGTGGACGCACTTGGTGTCCAGACCTACTTGGACCAGAACGCCAGAACGCGAAACAGCTGCTGGGTGTGTGGGAGGAGCTTACCGGTATACAGAGTCCTGCGCACAGAGTCCTGCGCACTCCGCCAGGCGAGGAGCTTTTTATTTCCGTCTCTGTGGAGCAGACTTGACTGGTCGTGAAGGACTTGTCGCGAACACACAGCTACAATGAGTTTCTCTTCCATAGTACACGACCTCGCGGGTCTTTTCTGTGTCCCACAAACAATACGTCACATAGTGCGCGCGCACCCTCGTTTCCGCGTCACATAGGGGGACTCTCCCCGTCTCTTCTCCTCCTCTCTTCTCCCCCTCTCTTCTCCACCCGACTCTCCCTGATTGGTTGACACACCAACCAATCAGGGAGAGTTGAGCGGCGTTTGAAAGTTTGAACCGCGAAATCTTCAGCATGTTGAATGCGCGGTTTGGAGGCTGAAGCCGGTTCACGTGCACGGAAAAACGCTTCCCAGCACGCTCAACACGCACGCGACGTGACGCCCGACGCCAAGACGTGGCTGGAAGCGCGTCCACCATTGACTTTACATGTAAACTGGACGCTCCTGCTGCCAAAACGCTGTTCGGTGTGACTACACCATAAGCTGGACGCTCCTGCAGTTGAAAACGCGTTCGGTCTGGATTCATCATTACCATCACCATCTCCTTGTCGCTTCTAGCTGACAGCGCCATATTTAATTTGCACTTTAGTCTGTTGTTTGCTGCTGTTACTGACTTGACTCTAATGTTTAAATTATTATTCCAAGAGTTTTTTTTTTTTTTTTACATCTAAAATAAGAACAGATACTAGTTTATTTTGTGTTCACTGAGTTTGAATTCCCGGAAAAAAATTATCTTTATGTTTTTTGCACTATATTTTTTTATGATGTTACTGGCTGGAAAGCAGTAAGTTTAAATTTTTTAATATCTATTTTTTTTTATTTATTAACTGTCATGTGAAGTTCAGACAGTAGTTAGGAAGTTCACTTAACATGTTTACTATTATGTTTATGAAACAAGAAAAAATAGAAATGGTGAAAAGAAAAGGCATAGATTTGTTTGCTTTATTGTAATCTCTGCTTTAAATAAATCTGACATTGTTTATTATAAAACAGATAGATTTATTGCTTCTGTTTGTTGAAAAATACTTGAGAAGATATTAAAAAAAGAATCGCGTTTTAAATTGCAATTGCAATTTATACAAGAACAATCGCAATTAGATTATTTTCCAAAATTGTTCAGCCCTAAAAAATAGCAACAAAGTTCTAAACAGATCACGTGCATTCATGCGTGAAATGTCTAATGTGTGAAATGTTTGTTATACTATATTATTATATTATATTTATATATTATATTGTGCTCACTATTGTTACAATGACAATAAACTGCAATACAGTATTGTGTTGCCCCATCCACGACAACCCTTTTAACCCCTGGATAATTCAATAACAAAAAATTACATGATTTAAAGTCAATTAAAAAATGAAAATAAATAAATACAGGTGGTCCCCGATTTACGAGCGCTCTTACTTACGAGGTTCCAGATTTACGAGGTTATCAAATTTAATAAAAATATGAAAAAAAAAACTTTTATTTTTGTGTGTTTACATGTTCTTAATTTCATGTGTACAACACTTTGTTGCAGCTGTGGTTGTTTATAAATAAAGTATTATTATTATTATTGTAACCGGGTGCCGTAGCTGCGAGCTTCGTTAACAAATAAACCAGAAAATACGCTGGTTTTTTACAAAGAAAAGCGGGCTGGCACGCTGGAGGTGCTTTGTTGCAGCGAAAGAATACAACAAAGCACGCTACAGTGGTAGCGCGGTGGTACACGTGGGCCGAGCGCCGTGAACGCCGCCTGGAGTTTGTGGGCCGAGCGCCGTGAACGCCGCCTGGAGTTTCGAGCTGGGCCGAGCGCCGCGAGTGGGCCGAGAGCCGTGAACGCCACCTGGAGCTTCGAGCTGGGCCGAGCGCCGCGAGTGGGCCGAGAGCCGTGAACGCCGCCTGGAGTTTCGAGCTGGGCCGAGCGCCGCGAGTGGGCCGGAGGACGCCGCCTGGAGCTTCGAGCTGGGCCGAGCGCCGTGAGCAAGCTGGAGGACCGCCGCCTGGAGCTTCAAGCTGGGCCGAGCGCCGTGAGAGAGCCGGGGGACCGCCGCCTGGGGCTTCGAGCTGGGCCGAGCGCCGTGGGCGAGCCAGGGGACCGCCGCCTGGGGCTGGGCTGGTGTCGGAGCTGCGCCTGGAGCTACTGGAGCTACGTGCTGTGCTAACTGGGCTACATCGGATCTAGTGAGCAAAACCTCTTCGGATAATAGAGCTGATTGCTGCAGGCTGCTGAAACCGTGAGTTCTGTTCTAATAACTGCTGATCTGGGTGCACCATCGTTAGGCCTGTGAGCCTCGTGGAAGGACCACGTGGTTCAGCAAACAAACCAGAGACCTGCTACCATTAGATTACAAACTCTGTAAGTATGACGAGAAGTAAAGGACAAAAGTCACCAGACTCTGTAAATATGAGAAATAGAGGACAAAAGTCACCAGACCCGGAGGGAAACAACTCAGTAGAAATGCAAGACTTTAAAGAATCACTCAACTTTATGAGTGGACAAATAGAAAATTTAACAAAAAAAATGGATTCCCAGGCCGGTCTGGTTAAAGAAATAAGAGAACTGAAAGAACTGATAATTAGCAAAGACAATAAAATTGCTGAACTAGAACGAAAAATAGAGGATTTAGAACAATACACAAAGCAAGACAACGTGGTGATCTCAGGACTTGATGTTAGTAAGTGTCGGACACATAAAAGAGCTCCTAATAACAGTGACCCAAATGAGTATGAATCTCAGGAAGAACAAGAGACTCTGGAGGAACATGTAGTTACTTTCTTACGGGACATGAACATTGACATAGACTATGGGGACATTTCGTTCTGTCACACCCTGCCCAGTAATTCACCAAGATTCAAACCGTCAGTAGTCGTCAAGTTCATTAGCAGGAATACAAAAAACTATGTTATGCAGAATAAAAGAAATCTGCAGGGATCAAAAGTTTACATAAATGAACATCTAACCAAAAAAAATGAAAAATTGCAAAGGAAGCAAGGTGGTTAAAAAACAAAAACAAAATAGCATCAACATGGACAAGAAATGGATACATCTTTATCAAAACAAAGGAAGGGTCTCAGCCTAAAATGATAAAAGAGCTGACGGATCTGGATGAACACAGGAGATGAAAAATTACAAATCAATGAAGCAACTCACACTCAAAATGGATAAAATATACAGTGAAATGAACAAATACATTAGAACATGACAACATACGAAGACTCAGAACCTAAAATATATAATGTTGAAAATGTGATTGATGCAAAAAAAATTCCTGTAATAAAAGATAGCGAATATTATAATGAAGAGCAGTTTAATGACATCAATATATCAAATGGAGTTCTCTCTATTATTCACTTTAATAGCAGAAGTATAAATGCAAACATATCCAAAATAACAGATTACTTAAAACAGTTAAATAGAACTTTTACAATAATAGCGCTGTCAGAGACATGGCTCAATGATGATAACACAAGTAATATTCACATCGAGGGGTATGAATTATATCATATGAACAGAAATAATAAAAGAGGTGGTGGAGTCGCTCTATTTGTCAATAATGAAATAAAATGTAAATTTTAATTGTACATTTAAGTTGATACTGCGCAGTATATTTATTGACAATTTATTTTGTTTTCTTGATTGATATTTTGAAAGTGCACTTTGATTCAACTTTTCAATTTCAATCTTAACTTGATTAGTTGAAAAATGATTGATGTTCTTTTGTTTTTACTTTATTTAAATTATGGTTAACTTTACCTGATTGAAATGTTTGGAATGGTTGATTAGTTTAATCATTAGGAATTTAATAATTGCATTTGCATTTAATATTTAATTTTTTATATGCTTTGTACCTGATTGTTTTTGATAAAATACTTAATGGGTTTTCTGGCCTTTCAGGTCGGGTTTTTTTTCTCCATTGTTTTCTCTTCCTTGATGGATCAGATCCTCTTTGGATCTAAGGATGGCGAGCTAGGAAAAGGACCAGAACTTTATAAACTTGGAACTTGATTCATTCAGAGGACATTTGTGTCTCACTGTGCATTTGTAATTGTCTGTTGTTTTTTTCTGCTTTAAATCACTAATATATACACCTAAACTAAAACCATTGTCTCCTGTCCTCATTCACACCTCAGGCTCCTTAAACGAACCATCTTCTGATGCTGCTCTTGTAGCCGCAGTTAGTTGCATAGCCCATACATGTTACACAGACAAGAGATCAAAAGACTGGGTGGACATGGATATGATGTTTGTGAATGACATAATGAGCCATGTTATTGAGCCGTTCACATACATATGTAACTTATCATTTTCAACAGGAATATTTCCAGATAATATGAAAGTAGCTAAGGTCGTTCCTCTTTTTAAAAATGGTGATAAATGTGTATTCAACAATTATAGACCTATATCCTTGTTACCACAGTTTTCAAAAATTCTTGAAAAACTATTTGTAAACAGACTAGATCAATTTATAGATAAACAAAATATTCTAAGCAACAGTCAGTATGGGTTTAGATAAAAAAACTCTACATCAATGGCTCTCATGGAATTAATGGAACAAATAACTACTGCTGTCGATCAAAAACAATATTGTATCAGTATTTTTGTTGATTTAAAAAAAGCATTCGATACTATTGATCACACCATTCTCCTTGAAAAACTGAACAAATATGGTATTAGAGGACCAGCATTACAGTGGGTATCTAGCTACTTAAAAGATAGGAAACAATTTGTACAAATAAATGATGTAAGATCTGACCTCTGTAATATCACATGTGGAGTTCCCCAAGGCTCTGTACTTGGACCAAAGCTTTTTATTTTATATGTGAATGACTTGGTAAATGTGTCAGGACTCCTTAAATGTGTACTTTTTGCTGATGATACCACTTTTTTCTGTTTAGGTGAAGATATAGAACAAATGTTGGAATTGATAAAGACAGAATTTGTCAAGATACAAACTTGGTTTAAAATAAATAAATTATCATTAAATCTAGAAAAAACTAATTACATGATATTCGGTAATAAAAAGAAAACTGTTGATGTTCCACTCAAAATTGAGGATGTTGAGATTTGTAGAGTGAGTGAGGTGAAGTTTTTGGGTGTTATCATTGATGACAAACTGACATGGAAACAACACATAAATTCTGTAAGAATAAAAATAGCTAAATCGATAGCAGTACTGTACAAAGTCAGAGACCTATTGAATGATAAAGCTCTGTATTTGTTGTATAACACAATCATTGTTCCACACTTAATCTATTGTATTGATGTTTGGGGGAATGCGTGTAAAACAATCACAAAGCCTATTTTTGTATTACAGAAAAGAGCTGTAAGAATTATCACTAGAAAACATTACCGTCATCCATCAAGTACATTATTTTATCAACTGAAGTTATTGAAGTTCCATGATTTGGTAGACTATAATATTTTATCAGTTATGTATAGGGCTCAAAATAATGCATTACCTTTAAATATCCAAATGCATTTTGTTAAAAGACAAAGTTGTTATAATCTTAAGGGGACAGAGTTCAAAGTCAAAGTCAAAGTCAGCTTTATTGTCAGAACTGCAATATGTACAGGACATACACAGAATTGAAATTTCGTTTCTCTCAGTCCCTCGGTGCAACAGTAACTATTTAAACATTGAAACACTGAAACATATAATAATAGACATAAGCATAAAATAGTAAAACTGTGACATTGTCCTGAGTTTTTGCATAATGGTATAAGAGTATAAAAATTTACACCAACTCTATAACTAAAACTAAAACACTAAACCCACTCATTCTCAATCAGTTCATCTGGACAATTTCTTTTTAGTAGAAACGTTTCACCCTCACTCCAGAGGGCTTCGTCAGTCAGAGCAGTCCAGTAGGGGTAGCTTCAGTTTGCTTTGGACTGCTCTGACTGACGAAGCCCTCTGGAGTGAGGGTGAAACGTTTCTACTAAAAAGAAATTGTCCAGATGAACTGATTGAGAATGAGCGGATTTGATACCTGGACTATTGAGAATGAACTTTCTGGTCTTGAACCACTTTGGACATGTCTGCCTGCCTGGGAGGAGTCGACGAGGGACAAGCCCCCAGAAACCATCTTGGCTACAGCAAACTGGTTGGTCCACTTAAGTTGTTTACTTGGTGGGGTAGCTTCAGTTTGCTTTGGACTGCTCTGACTGACGAAGCCCTCTGGAGTGAGGGTGAAACGTTTCTACTAAAAAGAAATTGTCCAGATGAACTGATTGAGAATGAGTGGATTTGATACCTGGACTATTGAGAATAACTAAAACACTAAACATTTAATGAACATAATACTGTCCTGAGTTTTTGCATACTAGTATAAAAAGTATAACTATAAAATAAACTAAAGGTTCAAGCATTGACATTTGCAAAGTGGCAAAGCAGCATATGAGTTAATGTACACAGTATATGTATGAGGTAGTTGATGTTGTTATAGAGGCAAAAGTGGCATATGCAGTAAGGCACATTGGGCATCCTTAAATAAGGCTGGTCAGAGAATACTGTATATGTATCAGCAGTGGTGTAGATATAAAAGTAGTGGAAATGTAAACAGTAGTAATAAATGTAAGCAGTAGTAATAAATGTAAACAGTATTAATAAATGTAAACATTGAATGTAACCAGTAGTATGTAAACAGAGAATGTAAACAGTATTATGACTATAGGCAGTGATGTAATACAAACATTAGTGCAAATATGAGAAGTAGTGCAAACTGAATGAGCACATGACCGAGAGTTTAGTGAATAACCCGTTTGATGACACAGAGTCCAGTGTTAAAATCTTTGTGTTGTGTGGTAATGTGTGAGAAAGTTTTTAGTGTTAAGGCAGTTCAAATGGGAGGGGGGGCAGAGCAGGCAGAGTGTTTAGCATCCTGACTGCCTGATGAACAGAGCTGTCACTCAGTTGTTTGTAAAACCACAATTCAGAACTAGTTTGAAGGGACGTTCTACCTCAATCCAGGGAATTAGATTATGGAATGGCTTGGAGAATGTAGTTAAAAATGCCAAGTCAATGTTTACATTTAAAAAAATGATCAAAACAAATGTGTAAAAAAATGAAATAGCGTAATGTGTATTGTATTAGTTAGAAAATTAGAAAGAGTTAGTCATTTTGTACTGTTGGTTGAAGATTATTATTGTTTAATCTGATTGTTGGAAAAAGTTGGTTGAAGATTATTATTGTTTACATGGTTGATTATTGTTGTTTAATCTGATTGTTGGAAGTAAGGGGCAGATATAATAAGATTTATTCTTCTTTCTGCTACCTTTCATTTTTTTATATTTTGTACACTATCATTTATGAGATTGTCTTGTATTGTTTCTTTTGTAAAAAAAAAATGAACAAATTTAATAAACATAAACATAATTACAGTACAGTGCATAATTATTAATTTTTAAGCCGATTTACAAAGTTTTGCGGCAGTTTACGACAGTTTCCGACAGTTTGTGGCAGTCAGTTTTCGGCAGTGCCCATGAATTGAGCCAGTCAGCTCCAGTGTCCAGTCTCGTAGCTCCATCAGACAGCCGACTTTGTCCGATCAGAGGTTCCTGCGCTTGGATACATGATCTGGAGCTGAACGGTGGTTTTGTGGAGGAATGATGGGCGAAGCAAAACGACACTGTTGACCACATGAAGCTGCAGACAGCGAACCGGACTGACTGGATTAGCAAGGAGCTAACATTAGCCTCGTAGTTGCAGCCTCGTAGCTATCCAAGAGCCGGCTTTGTGCGATCAGAGGTTCCTGGAGCCTGCCTCAATGTCGGACTGGAAGCAGAAGATATCGGGGGACACCCTGCTAACTTGGAGAAACAAAGCCGACAGCCTTTTTGGAGGTGCAGCTAAACCGGACTGTCCGGAGCTGCGGACTAGCCGCAGATTTGGAGGGGCTAGGCTAACAGGTGCAGCTAAAGGCGGCACGCGCAGACGGCTTTCTGTAAGTTATTAAAACTTTTTCTGTCTCCAAATGTATGAAGTTAGGATACTAACAGTCCTTCCTGTAAAGGGTTTGGACTGCGTGGTGCTACAGAAAGCTGCGAAGCTTGGACGTAACGCAGCGGAGCTCACGCAGCGGAGCGGAGGCAAACAGACGACAGAAGCTGCCGCTCAAATTAAGAAATTAATTTTTTTATATACATTATGCTCTTTTAAAATGTAAGTAGAGTTATTCATTTTGTGATGTAGTTTGAAGGTTATCATTGTTTGAACAAACTGTGAAATAAGGGGCAGATATAATAAGATTTCATCTTCTTTCTGCTCCTTTCATTTTATCCTACTTGTATTCTTGTTGTATCTGATGAAACTGTCTTGTATTGTTCTTTTAAAATGAATGAATAAACATCAAATCAAATCAAATTGTACAGATTGAATACACATAATAAAACATGATTCAGAGCCAAAAGAGCAAACTTTAGAAGAATAAAACAGATACTTTACTTACTGGAGTGAGAGCCTGTTGGTGGCTCGGCTCTGCTGCGGGACAGGCTCGTCTGCTCCTGTTGGGACGGTGTGTGTTGTGTTGGGGGAGGAACAGGAGGTTCTTCTCCTCCACTCCCCCGGG
>JBBPBX010004368.1:40970-65714 GCA_038048925.1 Garcialebias charrua | reverse complement strand
GAGTTTAATTGTCTCCCTCCTCCCTAGCAGGCACCATTCACATAAAGGGAGCTAGCTCCCTTTATGTGAAAGGGAGACTATTCAACTCGTTCCTTCATCTGTAAAAAGTGTGTTAGGATAGGCTAAGTGCTTGGTAACTGTACAGTACTGTACATCTATTTATTTATAATAATAATAATAATTATTATTATTTTGTGATCCTACTTACGAATTTTCGACTTACGAACGGCCCGTAGGTACGGAACTCGCTCGTAAGTCAGGGACTACCTGGTATATAGGTTCTGGAATTGCACCACTCGGGGTGGCTGCATGCTGGAGTAGCTCTCTTGCATTCATTCTGAGCTATTGTTTTAAAAACTTTAATTCCTCTTTTTCCGGATGTAAATCACTTTTTTTTTTTTGATGATTATTTCCTCTGGTCTCAGATGCTGTGCAGCTGGAAGGGTTTTTACTTAAACCTTTTTACCGTTGGAAGTTTTTTTTTATGATGCGTAACCATAACAATGTTTCTTTTACAACCAGGAGCAGCTGATTAACATCTCAACAGCTCAAATAATATCTAAAATACAGCCCCAAATCTCAAATGAGTTGAAAAGGAGGCTCCGTGAATGCCATCCCATCTACCTGCTCGAGTGCCTGACCACTGAGATCCTGGAATTAGCACTAAACACAGCTCATGACAGCAGAAGGACTGGGATCATCCCCAGGCACCTGCAGCCAGCTGTCCACAGTGACATGGTGCCCAGCAGGTTGCTGGGAGGAGTGGCCATGGCTCTGGGAGGAGTTCAGCCCAGCATTCGGGTGGTTCTGCAGCCTGGGGTCAACCGAGAGGCCAGCCAAGTCTGGGTGGACAGACCGGACCACCTCTACAGCCAGTTTCTTTGGATGTGCTATGGGACAGACCTTTAAAGAGATCCTTCTTGCCTACAGCCATCAGCATACAGGTAGTCCCCGACTTACGAGCGAGTTCCGTTCCTGCGAGTTGCTCGTAACACGAAAATTCGTAAGTTGGAACACGAAGCACGTGTTCTCGTAAGTCCGGATTTTCGCTCGTAAGTTGGAACATTTATGCTAGCGCTACTACGAACACTCGTTTTTCATCAAAAACGTTCATATTAGTTCATAAACATGGTCGGAAACGTGTTTCCAAACGGTTAGCTAACACACTTTCATCTAAAAACACAAAAAAGTGCTGTATTTTTTACAAATTTACTTCTCTTTCGCCAGCTCGTAAGTCCGGGACCTCGTATGTAAGAGCGCTCGTAAGTCGGGGACTACCTGTATAACATATCTTAATGAAATGAGGATAATGAGTTACAACAACATTTAATTTCTCTTTGGGATTAATTAAGTAATTTTGAATTGTATTGAATTGAATACCCACAGTCTGGCCTCTCTAACTTTATCTCCCAGGTCTTCGACCTTTGCTGGTGTCACCACTGGTTTTTAAACTTTTTCTTTGACCTTTGCTGGTACCCTGTTGTCTCAAATCACTCTTGAAACTCCACCCTTTAAGATAATGGGAAATAAACAGCAGTGTTGGTATAAACTTCCATCCATCCATCTGAAGTTTTATGCATCTGCAAACCAGTAGCTTATTTACTTTTTCCATTTGCATTCAGACTGATGAAATGTGTTTCCTAGGTACAGTACTGGGTATTTGCTGGCAGCCACAGAACTAAAGGCTTTAGTATTCCTTGAAAGGATGCACATCACCCATCAGGAGCTTTAGACAAATATCTAATATTGAGAAACAGCCTTTTGGTTCAAACCTTAAAAATAACAATACAGTATCTGTAATTTCATGTGTTTTTACAGATGTCTAACTCAAGAGTGTTTGTTGCGAATGACTCTCAGTGACTACTGCATCAAATCTGAGCTCATTATCTGTAAAATTAGCTGAATCATGGCTATTTTGGTGTTTGACAAGGTTGAACCATTTTGAATGTGACAGCCTCTGAAAACTAAATGGTAAATGGAGCTAATTTATATAGCGCTTTCCAGCCCCCTGTGAGGAGCCCCAAAGCGCTTTACAATACCAGCCATCCACCCATTCATTCAGACATTCATACACCGGTAGTGGTAGATATACAAAAGAAAAGATTTATTTGAGAGTCCCATCTAACGTCGTCCACCCGGTTATGAGATATTTTTCCAACAGTACAAAAAAATGAATGGACACACACACACACACACACACACACACACAGAAAAAAAGTGGCGTTTTCTTTTGGGACAGGCGACAATGAAACATCAGCATTTTCGCAAGAGCTTCAGTAAAATGACAATGTTTTATAGGTTTTTAATAAATAAATAAAAACATTGAAGAAAACAGATAAAATCTAAAACCGGATTATCTAATGTTTGCATTTATAGCATTTTTATGTCAATCTATTTCTACATAACATTCATTTTACTTATTGTTTCTGAGTGAATGCTGCTCTTCATAATGTTAAGCTATTAGTAAACCTTCATGTTCTGTGTGAAAAGCATGTTTTTTTTTATTAAGCTACTAAAAGTCGGGGGCAGGCAGACTCAGAGTCACCCAGAGGAACAGGTATATTCTTCACAGTCTACTTGTCACATTTAAGGATCTTTGCGTTGACAAAAGTATTTCCTCCCCTTAAGCTTAAAATTAATGCAAAATAAATATGTGTCTAAAGCATTGAAATAAAAATTTAATTTAAATAGCATTAAATAAACCCAAGAAGCTGAAAGACAAATGAACCACACTAAAACTAATAAAACAAATCAAATTATTAACATTACCGGTAAGCACAAACAATAATACAGTAATGAAAAACTGAGCCTCCTCATTTAATACTTTTGTTTTTTAGAGACGGATGACCTGTCAGCAACATAAGAACAACTTTAAGGATGAACTTGTGAAAACAACCCAAACTCATACCTCCCATCTTTGACCAAACCCATGAATCACTTTAACTAGACTGCCAGAATGAAAGTGAGAACAGCTGCCTGCAAAAACGTCATCCACACATGAAATAAAGGCCACTGGATGGGCATATGTTATAAACAGCTCCACGTGTTCTGACGGCCTATAATTTTACGTCAAAGCCCTTGGATACATCTAGAAATTCTCACCATGAAAAATCTTCCAATTCATTTTAAAACAGCACCGCTTCAAAGCCCAAACTGAAAAACTTTGGACTCAGAGGAAAAGAAGCTCTTAGGGGAAATCTGAAATATCATGAGGCTTTTATCTTTATCAAGAGAGAGATTAAGACTGTTCACACAGAAATATTTTTTAAATAATTTGTCATTTCTAAAAAAAAATGCCCTTGTAAATATGGCCTTGATTCAAGATGGCCCTTGTCCTTATGAAACAAGCTAAAATGCTATAGCAAAGTTGCATATCATATAGATAATGACAGAGCCATATAAAGTGAGAGTTGTGACACTTCCATAGAGTTCCATTGTAAGAATGGAATGCGGAAGTCACGTGGGTCATGGAGGGGGCGATTTGTTCCATGGCTCTGGTTAACAGTCTGAAGCTGCCTGCAGTAGCGCTCCGTCGCTGCCAGAGGGCGCAGCTCCACAAGGTTTCCATAGCCGTTGTTTGGAACGATTGACCGCCTGTCGGCGAGATCAAAGAGTGTCAGAACTCTCTATATATATGGCTCTGGATAACGATGCCTGTATGTGGCACTGTAACACTGCCACAGACAAACACCAAAAACAGGAAACAAGGTCTGGAACGTGCTCAATTTGTCTGTTCACACAAAACAATTTGTTTTGTTTGTCTTTTTTTTTTACTTTGAATTCATTAAAAAAAAAGGATTTTGACGGTCCTAAAACCGTTTTTGTGTAGACACAAGCTGAAATGATTTTTTTAATCAACTTTCTGAGTATTCACCCAAACCATTCTTGCGTCACGACTCCTTGATGCTGTCCAATATATCTTGTGTCATTCATACATGCATTACGCATACGATGAAATACACATTCATACAAGTGTCCTTAAACATCAGGAAATAATGTATTCAGGTGTGAAGTTGAGAGCATCCTTTTATTCATGCAGCTCTCACATCAGCGATGTGTGTCAGTACAGTAAGATGTGAAAATTAAAGAAAGGTGAGGGAGGGTGTTTCATTCCACCTGCGTGATGAAGAGGAGCTGTGAATGTCTCATTCAGAAAACAAATTACAAGCTGTCCTCATGCTGCATTTATTACTGTCACTAACAGGGAGCGAGGCCCAAACTGAGGTATCTGTTTGCAGCGGACGAGTTCGGAATTCAAGATGATGCTTGTGTTCTGCACCTCGGAGAAACACGTTTGTTTTATGCATGCATGAATAAGCAGCTTTTGACTGGAGCTAACCTCCAAATGGAGCGCTTTGTGTGCATCTACTGCGTGTGTTTCGCATCATGTGCTGCATGTTGGTACTTTCATATTCACAGTCCGTTTAACCAAACACAACAGACTCGCCTGTGTTAGGGCTCCTAATGTGTAAAAAATACCCAGTCCTCTGATAAGTCATATACAGTATTAAAGTACACGGGCCATCCATTCAGCCATAATCTGTATGAAATGATCTTTTCTGTTGTGAGGAATGCTCTGAAGCGGCACAGATAATGTACAACCAGTTATCTCGCAGCACTGAACCGGACTCTTCCATAATTTAAATCTTCTGTGCTCGTACTTTGTTTGAATCAAATAAAGGAACGCTTGCATGATTATGTCAGCGAAAACTGCTCTTTGCACCTCGTCGTGTTAGCGGCTTGAATTACCGCAGCATTAAAATTTCAGTATTTGCCTTAGTATGGAGCTTGAACTCTGCTTTTGTATGAGAGAATGAGAGAAGTATTAGCTTTTATTAGAAGTTACATAAGATGATTCTATGATTCATATTTGCATGGGTTTTGTTTCAGTATTTTAGTTTTTTTGGGGTGGTTATTGCTTAATGTTTCAGATGTTTATATATAGATTGTGCTCACTTTAGTCAAGACATTCTGTTTTAAGCAATCAAGATTTGAATAAATGAAAATTACATTCTCAATTTTTGTGCACCCTTGACAAGAGCAATTGTTGAATCTGAATTGAAAGAAAACTACAAAAAGGCGTCGCCTGTCCGAAGTACATTTTTTTGTTAACATTTATTGTACAGTTTGTAGTATTGGCCCAATCACATGAGTAATATTAAAGTTGACAATCATGTATCCTGTACAGTTTTACTTTTTTCTCGCGTTTAATCTTACTTTGAAAAACCACGATAGAGCAAGTTCGTGAAAGTCAAACTGTGAAGTAGCAAGGGACTACTGTACTTCAAAAGCTAAAGAACATTTAGTCAAAATGCAATCATACTGTATATCAATTCTGTGGGGATACAGACCAAATGATCCATTTTGTTACATCATGGTGACAGTTCTGTGAAGAACTGAGGAAGATGATTATTTAAAAAGTGGTCCAAGTGGAATCAAACGGCATGCTTTAGACCAGATTTCACAGAGGTCTTCTTGAAAATTCAGAATGTTAACAGCAGCTTGACTTCTCGGAGCGTGCCCCAGTTTTCTGAATAATCAATGTTAAGGATTCCCTCTGTGATTTGGTACTTTATACTCAACGTTTCACTAGAGACTGGACAACTGCACCTTTCTGAACATTATTTCAGTTTCCAAATAATTTCTTCCAAAAAATAAAAAAAATGTATGTAATCTTGACAATTAATATTAGTACAGTGACAATAATTAGACCTGCAAGTCAGTTCCGGTGCTCAACCACTCAATCCACCTGTTTCTGCTCCATTTTCTCCACACTATCAGTTGGAGTCTTTAAACTTTTTCTCAAACAGCGACATATCCGCCGTGTGTGTCACCACCTTGCACATCCCCAACAGCAGGCTCACAAATAGATTTTCTTTACAGAGTGACACAAAACTGGAGTCAGCTGAAATTTTGCTGTAGCTGTTGATTCGCTCGAGTGAATCTTAGTTATATGGTTCAGGGTGAGATCAGTGCTGCTGGATGCAAGCTGCCAGCAAAGCACAGCAGATTTCTGAGGGCAAAGGTGCAAAAGAGCCCTGCTTATTTCAACAGAGTACAGTATGTGGTCCTTAGTAAAATCTCAGTGCAAGAGCAGTCATGTTTCTATTCTCTCTCTCTTTTTTTAATTTCCGACAGCAATTTTAGATCTTTAAGAGGAGTGAGCAAAGAACCTGTTCAGTTTATTTTTTTGCACCAAGCATGACCAACATATTGTCTAAATCAGGTCTCTTCTTCCTTATAGTCTTTTTTAGTATCTTTGAATTAATTGAATTGTCACTAAAACAGTGTGCATCACATCTTGAAATCAGTAGTTTGGAACTGAACAAAACTCCTGCAAACGTGATCATCCCAGTTTAAGCCAGTTTCGTTCTTTCAACCTTTATCTATACATGTTGGACTCACTGAGTCAAGAGGATTCATTTACAAGAGAGACCTGTTTTAACAGTTGACGTACACACAGCAATAAACATTCATATAAATGCATATAAAATGAAAAGTATGTAAAAGAAGTGATATAAACAAAACAAAAAACATGCTACATTATAAAACGATGTAAAATACTAAAAACAGGAAAAGTCTACATTGCTTTTTGCATTGAACTTAACAGTTGTTTAAAATCCCTTTTGGAGTTCAAGAGCTTCAGATCGTTTTGCAAGACCCCCCCCCCCAGGTTACAGGAGCAGAGTAGGAGAAGGTCCTTTTGCCAAATTCGATCGACACGGAGGGGACTCTGCAGGAAATGATGTCTTGGGAGTGCACGCTGTAGCTGCATTGACCAAGTGACATGTAGAAGGACATATGTGAAGGCAGCAAACCAAGGAGTGATTTAAAGATGAAAATGTACCAGTGAGAGTGCATGAAGTTAATGATGACCAGTTGACCAATGAGTACAGGGTGCAGTGATGGTAGTTACAGTCCATTATGAATCTTAGCACACCGTGATAGACAGCATCCAACATCTGTAAGGTGCTTGTAGGAGCATTCATGTATCTAATGTCACTGTAGTTAATGGAGGGAAGGAAAGTCGCAGTTACAAGGTGTTTTCTAGCGTTCAGAGTTAGACAGAATCTACTGTATTTCTGAAAAAGAAACACGGTTTTACTTTCAATTTTTTTTACCAAGTTTTCAACATGAGACTTAAAAGACAGATGTGCATTGACCAAGATTCCCACGTATTTGTAAAAATCAACAAACTCAATAGGAACACAGTTCAAGGAAGGACTGCTGGCACCTACTTCCTTTTTAAAAACAACATCCATTTGGTTTTTTTCAACATTTAGCACAAATTTGAGACAGAACATATCTGACTGAATGATGTCGAATACAGACTGTAAAAACAGAAAAACATTAGAAACGGTTTTAGCTTAACAGTAAACAATCTGGAATTGCGGTAGCTAACTGAGGAGTAGTGCCACTTTGTAAATGTGTCATGAAGAGATCACTACTGTTTCCAACAGAGGGTGCGGGAACGCGTCTTGATGCTGCCCGTGAGTGGTGCGCTCTGTCCCAGACAGCACAGCTACAAAGACCCTCCTGTGTACCTGCACTTCATCATCCACATACAAAGTGCCCTATCACCCTCCACAAGTTCTTTGACTATCTTCATAGTTTTTGCTGGAACAGTTGTAAAGATGGCTGTATTTTCCTGCAACTACTTTTCACAAACAAACATGTCCAAGAAGTTCTTCCAATTGCAGAATACTTAACACATACCCTACAAGAAACTAACTGGGGGTAATGCACAAGACGGGGTATCATCAAAGGGTGCAAGAGAAAAAATACAAAATGTTTGTCATGCCAGCAAGACACCACATTTCTCATGGAGTATAAATCAGCCTTAACGCTTCCCCGCTTCCCCTTGGGGTTTGAAATCACAAGATGTAGTCCTTGAAATAATCCACAATGAAAATGATGCCTTGAAAATATTACAGCAAATTGAAAACAATGAAATACAGAACATAATATTCCACAATGTGCAAGATAAAATATTTGACCCCATTTGGCATTTTACTTTAAGAATTCTTGATAATAATGCCAAACATAACACGTAAAGCTAAACATTCAACATTTTTGTTCCAGTTACAGTATTTGTATTTAACTGTAAAAAATATTCGTACATGAGTTTTTTTGCCACATTTTCAGCGAGTCTTGAAAAAAATCTGAGTTTTTAAAGGGGCTTTCCCTGTGCTACAAGTGAGGTTAAGCTTTCTTTTTGGACTCAAAAATGTTGTAAAATGGCAAGAAAAGCAAAATTTTAGGCTGCAGTTTCACTAAATCTGACTTTACCACCATGTTTATGAAAATCACAGCCAATTTTTGTGTGCACGGGTTACAAATCTGTATTCTTGGCTGTGCACATTATTTTGTTACCGACCCTATTTAGTTAATCTGCTGGAACGCACTTCTGGAATGAACATGCTGATTTAGACCGAGGGTGGGGGCTTCCAACAATTATTATTGATCTTCACTGTGGTGTTTTGATTCAGAATTTTGCTATAATATTTTCTGTCAAAGGTCAGTTAACTCTAGTTGCTCTTGGGACAGGATGGAAATGGTTGGAGATGACTCTATTTTGAGAGAAAGTTTGTTGCAGAAATTTGTTCAAAATTTAAGACACAAGACTATATGTCTTTATTCATTTCAATTCATTTTATTTATATAGTGCCAAGTCACAACAGAAGTCATCTCAGGGCACTGAATAGAAACATTCATATACATAAAACGTAAGTTAATAACAGTATTTATCCAAGGAGCAGACTTCTTTGAGTTTAACTTAATCACAGACTCTTATCTTGAGCAAGCATGAAGGCAACAGTGGAAAGGAAAAACTCCCTCATGAGGAAGAAACCTTTACCAGAACCAGGCTCAGGACAAGCGTCCATCTGCTTCCACCAGCTGGGTTTGAGAGGAAAAGGAAGGAGGAACAGATACACAATGGCAGGTTGAGAATCACATGTTAAGATAGAAATAATGTCAAATGAAAACTAATCAATTTTAACAACTGAATAAAGGGAATGAGGTCAATTTGTCTTCTAGTAGTATAAATCTATAGCATCATAACAAGCCGACTATAACTATAGGATTTATCAAAAAAGAAAGTCTTAAAGCCCAGTCTTCAAACTGGACAATGTGTCAGCCTCATGGACAGAAACTGGAAGCCTGCACTGAAATATCTTCCTCCCATTCTGCTTTTGGATTTTCTAGGAACCACAAGTAAGCCTGCAGTCTGAGTCTACAGTGGTGTAGTCTACATTTGTGTAATTGGTATACTGTGCTTAGAAACCAAAGTACACCAGTACAATGTAATAATCAATTTATTTTGATTTTTAAGCATATTGAATATTTCCAAATTTCTCTGATGCTTACATTTGAATTAATGAACAACAAACTGTGTATAACAGTTGGCTTTGTATTACAAACTTGTTATAGAATTTATTAAACAGTATCTAAGCAAAACATGTTCTAGTATTAAGTAGTAAGTACAGAAATATTAATTGTACAATAACTCACTGTATACGCAAATATAATAAACAAGCGCTGCATAGAGACAGATTGTTACGGAAGTGTTTAACTGCCGTTAACCATGTCACTGACATGTTTCTAATATGTCATGTATCATTGGGCACGTTTAAGTGGATACACTGAAATTCTTAAGCCTTTCTAGTGGGTAAACTCCGTATACCTGCGAATCACATAGACTACACCACTGGTCTGAGAGTGAAGTGCTCTGTTAGGAAAGTATGGAACAAAAAGAGCTATAATTGTCACGGACAATAATACAAAGTATAAGATGACTCACGTGAGGAATTTGAGAACATCAGTATTCTTGAGACATTCTTCAGACATTCATGAGTCTCCCTCATTTATACCCTTTACCAACTAACAGGTGGCAGCACAGTCAGATACCATGCACCATAAGGGCCCTTGTCTTCCCTTACAGCATAAAACACATCAGGACACTATTCCTACCTACATGTTGGTGCTGTTTCTTAATAATAATAATATTAATAATGAATTCAATTTATAACGCACTTTTCATTAATGAAAATCTCAAAGTGCTACAAAAAGCAACAGAATTAAATGTCAATAAAACAAATAAAACAAGTAAAATCAATAACAGTATCAACTAAGATCAAAAGTAGAATCATGAGGAGGTAGAGTATGCTCGGTTGAAAAGAAAGGTCTTCAAGCCGCTCTTAAAGTCAACCACAGACTGTGGGGCTCTCAGACAGTCAGGAAGAGAGTTCCACAGGCGGGGGGCAGCCACACTGAAAGCCCGGTCTCCCATGGTCCTTAATTTGGTTCTCGGAATGTGAAGGAGATTACTGTTCTGTGACCGCAGCGACCGGGTGGATGAGTATGGAATAAGAATATCCTTCAGATAATCTGGTGAAGCTCCATGTAAGCATTGATGTGTAATGAGAGCAGTTTTGTACTGAATTCTGTAGGCGACAGGAAGCCAATGAAGGTTATGGAGAATGGGCGTAATATGTTCAAATTTACGAACTCTCAACAAGATCCTTGCTGCACTGTTTTGAATATATTGAAGTTTCTGAAGGTTTTTGCCAGGGATTCCAATAAACAGGGAGTTGCAGTAGTCGAGCCTGGAGGAGACAAAAGCATGGACGAGCTTCTCAGCATCGGAAAAAGTTAGGGATGGGCGAAGTCTGGAGATGTTTCGAAGATGGAAGAAGCAAGTTTTAAACAGATGCTTAATGTGATTTTCAAATGTAAGATTGGAGTCCATTTTTATTCCAAGATTAGTAACAGAGGTGGAGAGGGGGATGACTTGTCCAGAAAAGGAAATTGTTGTTATAGTAGATGTTTGTACCTGGTGAGGGGTGCCAATCAGTATGGCCTCAGTCTTGGAGCAGTTTAATTGAAGAAAGTTCTGATTCATCCATGCCCTAATTGCCTCCAGGCAGGCAGAGAGGGCAGTGAGTGAAGATGGAGATGACAACGTGGATGATGATGATGCTCCAGTCCTGATGTAAAGCTGTGTGTCGTCGGCATAGCAGTGAAAAGAAATGTTGAACTGATTAATTAAATATGGACATTTTAAGCCTCCTCCACCTCCACCTTTCTTGGCGTCTGTACCAGCGTACCTACAACACAACGCGACCACGTTGCCACACAACAAGCGACGCAGAAGACGCGGAACGAGGGCAGGCGTGCTGGTGAGATTTAAAAAGTATCTCTCGTCTCACAACACGGCGACAGCTGATTTACCGCCTGAATTCAGCGTCTTTGATGTCCGTCGTTCCTTCGCTCGTCGCCATAGATGCCTTGTTGCTGTCAATCGTTGGTCAATCATGACGTCAGCAATCAGTATCCATCTTGCTCTCCTGTAAGGACAAAGAAGCGAGGCTGCGTTAAATAGAACCTCCACCCGCTCGCTCGAGCTGAGAGTAACGTAACTGGCTGTGTTCCAGTACGTGCAGCACTGTTAACGCCCGATCGATCACTAGTAAAACTTTTATATTAAGTGATTTGATCTCAACTCATCGTCTGGATCTGTTTCTGATTACTGAAACCTGGCAGAAAACAGGAGACAACAGCTGCTTCTCTGAACTCCTTCCAAATGGCTACTCCCACCTGAGCGCACGCATGGGGCTGGAAGAGGGGGGGGGAGGGTGCTGGCTGCAGTCTTCAATGAGGCGTTCAAATGCCGTTTGTTGCCTCAGAAAAACTATAACAGCTTTGAAATAATGGTTTTTGTGCTGGAATCTCCTAAACCTCTGCTGTGTGGCCTAGCCTCTTTTATAGGCCTCCACAATACAATAAAGAATTTCTCAGTGAGTTTTCAGAACTACTGGCTGACCTGCTGCCAAAATTTGACTCGCTGCTCTTTTGTGGAGATTTCAACGTACACACCTGCTGCCCAAGTACAGTAATCAACTTGGATATGAGTTTCAGGACCTCCTGGACTCTTTTAACCTGTTGCAGTCTGTCTCGGGGGCCACCCACAGCCAGGGTCATACACTGGACCTAATCATCTCCCACGGCCTTCACATATCTGCTGTGGAGATTCTGGACACCTGTATTTCGGACCACTTTCCCATATTATTTGAATTTTCCACCCCTCTTGCATCGAAAGCTGTTCTCCCAGCACATCTCTGTCGCTCCATCACCCCATCCTCCCAAAGTCAGTTCACTGATGCCTTCAAGAGCACTGACTTATGCTTTGCTATCAGCCCGGACCCTTCTCTACATCCTGAGGACTTCATCACCTCCTTCCATCACACCTGCACAACGATCATGGACTCCATCGCTCCTCTCAAACAGGCATCTTCAAAAAACAGACCTTCACCATGGCTCAATGAAACGACGCGGGCTCTTCGACAACGTTGCAGAAAAGCAGAGCGAAAATGGAAGCGGGACCGGCTTCATGTATCTCAGGGAATACTGAGAGACTGTCTCTGTGATTATCAAAATGCTGTGAAGCAGGCCAAATCACAGTACCTCTCCAATTTAATCTCCTCCAGCTCCAACCGGCCGAGGACACTATTCAACACACTCCAGTCTGTTATCAATCCATCTGTCAATGTTCTGAAAATTGCCACTCAGTCTACCTGTGACGACTTTCAGAGCTATTTTGTCAACAAAATAGACTATCAGGCAGATCATTGTCAGCCCATCAAACACTGTCCAATCATGTGCGTCTGCAATAACCACAGCTGTTTTTGACCAATTTGACCTGGTCTTACTGCCTCACCTCACCAAGGTGGTTCAGCAGATGAAACCAACAAACTGTTCTCTGGACATCATTCCATCAAAAATATTCAAACAGTCCTTTGATGTAATTGGTCCTTGTGTTTTGTCATTTATTAACAGCTGTCTAATTTCAGGTTATGTGCTTTGGTGTGGACTTGTTCCTGTTTAAAGTGCTTTATAAATAAAATGGTATGGTATGGCATGGTATGTGCCATCTGTTTTCAAACACGCTGTGGTCAGGCCTCTTCTCAAAAAACCAGGCCTAGATCCTACAGCTCTCTCTAATTTCAGACCAGTTTCCCATCTGTCATTTCTATCAAAGGTCCTGGAAAAGATTGTTTTTACTCAACTTCAATCTTTTCTTGAGCACAACAACCTGTTTGAAAAATTTCAGTCAGGTTTTCGAGCTCGTCACAGTACTGAATCTGCACTGCTCAAAGTGCAGAATGACATTCTTCTGTCCCTGGATGCAAAAAACCCTGTTCTGCTGGTGATGTTAGACCTCTCAGCAGCTTTTGACACCGTTGACCATCAGGTACTAATCAACCGCTTGTCTCAGCTGGTTGGCCTCCAGGGAGCTGTGCTTGAGTGGTTCAAATCTTACCTGACTGGGAGAACCTTTTCTGTCATGATAGGCGATCTGTCCTCCTCTTCATCAACCCCTCTGACCTCTGGCGTACCACAGGGATCCATTCTGGGGCCAGTCCTCTTTTCTCTTTACATGCTGCCATTAGGATCAATCATTGCACGTCATAATCTGGCTTTTCACATGTATGCAGACGATTTACAAATCTATCTGCCAGTCACTCCCAACCCCTCACTCAGTTCAAACACTCTTGTCAACTGCTTAAATGACATTAAGCACTGGCTCTCTCAAAACTTCCTCCACCTAAACACAGATAAAACTGAATGCATTTTATTTGGTGCACCCGATGACACCAGCAACATCCTTCCCAGTCCCAGTGTTGGTTTTCCCCTCCCCCACTTCAACCCGGTGGTCAGAAATCTTGGAGTGCAGCTTGACTCCAACTTAAAGTTTGATAAACAGATCAGTTCTGTTGTCAAGACCAGCTTTTTCCAGCTCCGTCTGCTCTCCAAAGTCAAGTCATTTCTCAGCCGTGGTGATCTGGAGAAGGCCATCCATGCCTTTGTGACCTCCAGACTTGACTATTGTAATGCTTTGTATGTTGGTATTAATCAATCCTCCATCTCCCGTTTACAGCTTGTACAGAACTCTGCCGCGCGCTTTTTGACCAACACACGAAAATATGAACACATCACTCCTGTCCTGTCCTCTCTACACTGGCTCCCGGTTCAGTTCAGGATACAGTTCAAGCTGCTGCTGTTTGTTTTCAAAGCTCTGAATGGACTTGCACCTCTGTACATCTCAGAACTTTTGAAAGTCCATCAGCCCAGCAGAGCTTTACGATCTGCCAGTCAACACCTGCTGGAGGTGCCTCGCTCAAGGTACAAACAATGGGGAGACCGGTCATTTTCTGTTGCCGGCCCAAAAGCCTGGAACAGCCTCCCCCTTGAGCTGCGTGCCACCTCTGATCTGACTCTGTTCAAAACCAGACTGAAGACCCACTTGTTCAAAAAAGCTTTCAATGTGTAACTTTTATTACTTTTGGTATTTTAGTATGTAGCATTTCTTTTATTTCCATTGCCTTCTTTTATTACTGTTGTTTTTTATTCTATTTTCACTGATTTATTGTTCCAGTTTATTCATCTTTTTATCCTGTTAAGCACCTTGGTCAATGCAAGGCATTGTAGGAAGGTGCTATACAAATAAAGTTTATTATTATTATTATTATTAATAATAATAATTTGACCTAAAGGCAGCATGTAAAGGGAAAACAGCAGGGGCCCCAGAACTGACCCCTGAGGGACACCACAGGAGACACAGACTGTCTGGGATGTGGCGCTGCCAAGACTAACACATTCCAGCCTATTGGAGAGGAAAGATTTGAACCAGTCCAGGACGGTGTCGCAGAGACCGACCTCTACATGAAGACGGTGGAGGAGGATACTATGGTCCACAGTGTCGAAGGCTGCAGTGAGGTCAAGGAGGACAAGGATGGAGGGAGAGCCAGTGTCAGCAGCCAAGAGGACATCATTGGTAACTCTCAGCAATGCAGTCTCTGTACTGTGAGCTGCCCTGAATCCAGACTGGAACTTCTCATACAGGGAGTGTTGTTGTAGGTGGTCCTGCAGCTGAGCAGCAACAGCTTTTTCCAGCACTTTAGACAGAAAAGGGAGGTGTGAAATTGGGCGGTAATTAGAAAAAATGTCGGGATCCAAATTAGATTTTTTCAGAAGAGGCCTAATGATGGCAGTTTTTAGAGGCAGTGGAACATGACCAGATTGTAGAGACTGATTTATTATTTGAGTGATTAGTGGGCCTATTGCAGAGTGATTGGTTTTTATGAGAGACGAGGGGAAAGGATCCAGGGCGCAGGATGAAGGCTTCATTTTCTTGATGATGGCCTCCACCTCACTCTGAACAACTTCGTCAAAGCTGTTTAGGGTCCCAGAATGCAGACGGGTAGGTGGCACACTGAGAACAGGGAGGTTGTGGAGCTGAGATCTGATAGTGTCAACTTTGGTTTTAAAAGACGAAAGAAACAGGTCGCATTTTTGAGCAGAGTCCTCAAGAGTTTGTTTAATGGGATTAAGCAGATGAGTTATTGTGGAGAAAAGCTGTTTAGAGTTTCCAGGGCAGGTGTTGATGATGTTAGAATAATATTTGGAGCGTGCTTCTTTACGAAAATAGGCGTACACTTTCTGATGTTCTTTATATGCCTGCTTATGCACAGACAGACCAGATGATTTTACACGTCTCTCAATAGCACGGCCAGTTGCCTTCATCTTGGGCAGCTCATCAGTGTACCAGGGTGCTGAACGCGAGAAAGACACCAGTCTTGTCTTCAAGGGGGCATGTAGGTCCAGGAGCTCCCGAAGAGAATGGTTGTAGTAATCCACAGAGTCATCTGCAGAAGGATGATTGACAACGGTCAGGGTGTGAAGATCAGCAGACAGAACATCAGGGGAAATGTTTTTAAGGTCACGGAACTGGATGGGTCGTTTTGGGTTTGAAGCAGGCGAAGATGAAGGCACTTCCAGGGAGATGACCCTGTGGTCTGAGACACCCAGGTCATATACAGATAAGTTATTGATGAGTACAGTGTCTGTAATCACCAAATCCAGAGTATGCCCCCTGCTGTGCGTAGGGGCGTCAACATGTTGAGTGAGATTAAGAGAGTCCAAAAGAGACTTAAAATCTGTTGCCAGAGGTGAAGAAGAATTGTCCACGTGGATATTTAAGTCGCCAAGAAAAATAGTCTTCACAGGGGAGGTGCAGAAAAAAGTGAGGAGGTCATGTATCTCTGAGTTAAATGAAACATGCAGTTTGGGAGGTCTATAAATTAATATAACATTCATCAGGAGTGGGGCTTTGAAGCTGAAGGCCAGACATTCAAAAGAAGAAAAGTCCTGAGAAGACAGATGAGACAAATGAGACAGATGTTTCTTTAGCTTACAAGATGTTTTTTTTTTTTTACAATTATTCCTATGCTGATGAAATTAATAATCTTTCATTGTTTTTCATGTCTTTTTGATGTAACAACATGACTGCACTTCTTTAATATCGCCCAAAAGCAACACCTGTTCAAACTACAGGTAGTCCTCGGGTTACGACGGTCTCGAGTTACGACGATTCGTGGTTACGACGATTCGTGGTTACGACGCATCTCCCATTTACTATGAAAAGCCTTATTTTGAGTTACGCAGTTACGTCATAAACATTGTGACGCAACGACGGAAGAATACAGTATTGAACTGTACGCGGTGCAGGAATACAGCGGATGGACCGGTTTTACGTCGTAAGCGTAGCAGCGGAGGAATACACTGCACTGTACTGTGAACGTGGTTTTACGTCGTAAACGGAATGCGGAATACGGCGGATGGACTAGTTTTATGTCGCAAACGTAAAGCAGCGGTGGATGGACTGGTTTTACGTCATAAACGTAAAGCGGTGGCGGAAAATATTGTACTTTACGCGGTGCAGCAGCGGAGGAATACTGTACTGTACTGTGAACGCGGTTTTACGTCGTAAACGGAAAACAGGTATGGCAGATGGACCGAGGAGAATGATGTCAACAGCATCCTGGTAGGTCATGAACTCTTTTTTCCCTTCATTATGGCTCCCAAACATATGTGTTTTCTGATAATTATGTAGGGTACTGTGTTAGGATAGGCTAAGTGCTCGGTAATACAGTACTGTACATGTATATGGTGCAGTATGTACGTATATTCCAACTTACGTCGAAAATCGGTTTACGACGCCGCGTAGGAACATATCTACGTCGTAAGTTGAGGACTACCTGTACATCCTCATAAATAAGCATATAAATCAGGACCTTTGTGATGATGTCAGCAAGCTGAACCTTTTTAATTTTGGCAATTAGAAAACTTTATTACCTAACAGAATAACAAACCAGACTCACGTATCACCTGTAATGACCTTTAACTTTCTTCGGTCTTTTAAAAATTACTTTTTTATTCCTTGAACAACTCATATCTGCTCACCCGCCTGCTCCCCTGTCTGTCAAAGCTGCTCTCCTCATGGACGTTACGAGGTCTGTGAGCCCGGTAGTGAAGTGATTAAGACATCAGCATGCAGCAGCATGTTGGTTCAACTCCAGGGACATGAATAATAGACAGAAATCATCAACTGTCCTCGGGCTTGAGGGGGAAAAAAGCACAACCTTTCATGGCAGTAGTGAACCAAGGGATTTGACTTTAAAACAAAAGCAGCATGCTGCGTGAGCTCCTCCAGAAGGTCAGCTCGGACACCAAATTACCGCAGGCAACATTTAAAAAAAGTCCCTGCAGAAAAATCAGTGATCTGTTGTTTTATTCAGACTACGCTGCTTTTGTTGGGAGACAGCAAACTGAGACGAACAATATATAAGGAAATCGTGGTGAGATGCAACAGTGAATTGATTTAGGCAGCAAATAATCAGGAGAAAGTAGATTTAATAACTCTGACTGAATTTATTAAATGTTGTCCACAAGAAGCATAATTATTTATTTCAATGCAAACCCTATTGTGTGAGCTGAACTTGAATGTGGCTTTAGTTTAGGAGGAATTTGTTCCTTTGTAACAAAAGTCCAAATCAGCTAAAACTTGACCCCTTTGTGTTTATTCATTCTTTGACATGCTCACATTTTCAGGTTAAAGTTTAATTAACATTTGTGTCCTGTATTTAATGGCTTACAAACACTAACTTCTTCTCTGCCTACAACTAGGAGGCGAATGGCATTCATTGCATATACATACTGTGGTTTATTCTAGTAATGCAAAAACACAACTACCGGTATTAATATGAGTAAATATCCATCCATCCATCCATCTTCTTCCGCTTATCCGGGGTCGGGTCGCGGGGGTAGCAGCCTAAGTAGGGAGGCCCAGACTTCCCTCTCCCCAGCCACTTGGAGCAGTTCCTCCGGGGGAATCCCAAGGCGTTCCCAGGCCAGCCGAGAAACATAGTCCCTCCAGCGCGTCCTGGGTCTTCCTCTGGGTCTCCTCCCGGTGGGACGTGCCCGGAACACCTCACCAGGGAGGCGTCCAGGAGGCATCCTAACCAGATGCCCGAGCCACCTCAACTGGCTCCTCTCGATGTGGAGAAGCAGCGGCTCTACTCCGAGTCCCTCCCGGATGACTGAGCTTCTCACCCTATCTCTAAGGGAGAGTCCAGCCACCCTGCGGAGAAAACTCATTTCAGCCGCTTGTATCCGAGATCTTGTTCTTTCGGTCATAACCCAAAGCTCATGACCATAGATGAGGGTGGGAACGTAGATCGATCGGTAAATTGAGAGCTTTGCCTTTTGACTCAGCTCTCTCTTCACCACGACAGACCGGTACAGCGCCCGCTTCACTGCGGACGCTGCACCTATCCGCCTATCGATCTCACGCTCCAGTTTTCCCTCATTCGTGAACAAGATCCCGAGATACTTAAACTCCTCCACTTGGGGCAGGACCTCCTCCCCGACCCGGAGAGGGCATGCTACCCTTTTCCGGCTCAAGACCATGGCCTCGGATTTGGAGGAACTGATCCTCATCCCGGCCGCATCACACTCGGCTGCAAACCGCTCCAGTGAAAGTTGTAAATCACGAACTGATGAAGCCAATAGGACCACATCATCTGCAAAAAACAGAGAAGCGATTCTAAGGTCACCAAAACGGATCCTCTCAACACCTTGGCTGCGCCTAGAAATTCTGTCCATAAAAGTTATGAACAGAATCGGTGACAAAGGGCAACCTTGGCGGAGTCCAACTCTCACCGGAAACGAGCCTGACTTACTGCCGGCAATGCGGACCAAGCTCTGACACCGGTCGTACAGGGACCTAACAGCCCTTATCAAAGGGCCTGGTACCCCATACTCCCGGAGTACCCCCCACAGAACCCCCCGAGGGACGCGGTCGAATGCCTTCTCCAAGTCCACAAAGCACATGTAAACTGGTTGGGCAAACTCCCACGCACCCTCCAGGACCCTGTTGAGGGTGTAGAGCTGGTCCAGTGTTCCACGACCAGGACGAAAACCACACTGCTCCTCCTGAATCCGAGGTTCGACTATCCGACGGACCCTCCTCTCCAGAACCCCTGAATAGACCTTACCAGGGAGGCTTAAGAGTGTGATCCCCCTATAGTTGGAACACACCCTACGGTCCCCCTTTTTGAATAGGGGAACCACCACCCCAGTCTGCCAATCCAAGGGAACTGCCCCCGATGTCCACGCGATATTGCAGAGTCGCGTAAGCCAACACAACCCTACAACATCCAGAGCCCTAAGGAACTCCGGGCGAATCTCATCCACCCCCGGAGCCTTGCCACCGCGGAGCTTTTTAACCACCTCGGCGACCTCAGCACCAGAGATCGGAGAACCCGACCCAAAGTCCCCAGGCTCTGCTTCCTCAGTGGAAGACGTGCCAGTAGGATTGAGGAGGTCTTCGAAGTATTCCGCCCACCGACTCACAACATCCCGAGTTGAGGTCAGCAGCACGCCACCTCCACCATAAATGGTGTTGGTCTCGTACCTCTTTCCCCCCCTGAGACGCCGGATGGTGGACCAGAATCGCCTCGAAGCCGTACGGAAGTCATTCTCCATGGCCTCTCCGAACTCCTCCCACGCCCGAGTTTTTGCCTCAGCAACCACCCGAGCCGCATGCCGCTTGGACTGCCGGTACCTATCAGCTGCTTCCGGGGTCCCACAAGCCAAAAAGGCCCAATAGGACTCCTTCTTCAGCCTGACAGCATCCCTCACTGCCGGTGTCCACCACCGGGTTCGAGGGTTGCCACCTCGACAGGCACCAACAACCTTGCGGCCACAGCTCCGATAAGCTGCCTCGACAATAGAGGCGCGGAACACGGCCCACTCGGACTCCATGTCCCCCGCCTCCCTCGGAACGTGTTCAAAGCTCTCCCGGAGGTGGGAGTTAAAGCTCCGTCTTACGGGAGACTCTGCCAGACGTTCCCAGCAGACCCTCACAATACGTTTGGGTCTGCCAGGTCTGACCGGCATCCTCCCCCACCATCGGAGCCAACTCACCACCAGGTAGTGGTCAGTAGACAGCTCCGCCCCTCTCCTCACCCGAGTGTCCAAAACATGCGGCCGCAGATCAGATATTAGATATCAGATATCAGGTATTAATATGAGTAAATATGTATTATTATATTGTATGTTGCCATTCTTGGCCAGAGCTCTCTTGGAAAATATAGTTTTAGTCTCAATGAAATTTACCTGGTTAGATAAAATTCAAATAAAAATATTTTTCTTGAGAGAAAGAGAAGGCTGCCAAAATGGGTATGCTAATCACAGCTTAGATTACTGTTTCGCGAGCCATTTTAAAATATAAGCGTTGCTTTTCAAAGAAGGTGGCACAGTTGGTAGAGCTGTTGCCTCTCAGTGAGAAGGTCGGTGGAGTTGGCATGTTCTCTCCGTGCATGTGTGGGATTTCTCCAGGTACTCCAGTTTCCTTCCATCGACCAAAAACATGCATGTTAGGCTGATTGGTAACTCTAAATTGTCCCTAGGTGTGAGTGAGAGAGAGAATGTTTCTTTGTTTCTATGCGTCCTAGAGATTGTGGTCTGTTTCCATCTTGAGTTGTGCTTATGTCTTGTGTGCTCCTGATCCTCAGTTTCTTTCTGTAGGGTTTGGGTTTTCCTATATGTCTCCATCTGGTGTTGTGTCTCTGTTCCTTCCACCTTGGTTTCCCAGTTTACCATTTCCCCTGATGTGTTTCAGCTGCATGTTGTCCTCACATGTGTTTAGTCACTGTATACAGCATAGTCTGTATCTCTGTGTTATAGTCCTTTGTCCTGGCATTGAATGCTGTCCACTGCCTGCTCCTTGTGATCCATGCAAGTCTTGCTGCACCAACAGCCTTTTTTATTTCTTGCTAATAAATACTTCATTTTATAACCTCCTGAGTCCTGGACTGCCTGCCCATTGGGTTGATCTACACCAGTTTCCTGTTATAACAGTTCTTGTGATGGACTGGAGACCTTTCCAGGGTGTCCCCTGCCTCTCGCACAGTGACTGCTAGATATAGGCAACGCAGAAAGATAGAATCAGGTAACGATAATGGATGAATTTCCAAAGACTCGTCATGGCTGTAAAGTTAACTTGTTGTAAATTGCTTATTTTCACGTAATTATGAGTCATACAGCTACTTTCTAATAGTCTCAGCCCGGTAAAATACTGACTTTAAACCTTTCGTATTTCAAATTTATATATATATTTTTAAACCTGTGCTTTTTGTAAACTCTTCAAGACTTTCAACTGCTCTTTTATTGACAGCATGACTTCCTTTTGCATTATTTTAACCCAGCTGTCTCGTCTCAAAGATGATCAGTGCTCCATCAGGCTGACATTTGCTGAAGCTGTTTTTAATGTGAGCCGCACAGCAGGGGGCTTTTGGGTAAGAATTGTTTCTAGAATTGGAAAATATTGATCTTGGTTTCTTAGTACCTTTTAAAAGACAGTACTAGACAATACAAGCAAAGCAGGTTTATTATTTTATACTTACTGAAGCCACTTTTCCATTGATAAGCGCAACTCCACTTGGCTCTCGTCTTATCAGTTCTTCTCAGGTGTAGGTGATTTGCCACTGTGACTTGTTTCCTCACTCTGTGAGCAAGATCGTCAATGCTAAGTGGACAGTATCATAACAGATCATTGTTTGAGTCACTCTGCCCATTGTGATCCTTAATTACCCAATAATCTCACTTTAGTTTCTTTAGCTTATCCCACAACTGCTTATAAGTCAGGGTGTAGCCGTGTTGCACCATTATCTCTCTTTAAACATATTCATTTATTGTGGTGCTGTCCAAATCCTGCTGAATCCTAGCATTGGCTAATAAAGTTTGAAAGCTCTGTACTTCATCATTGGTCCATGGCACTTTTTTTGAAGTTTCTTTACCAGAAACTAAGAAAAACAACACACGCAACATGATCAAAGAGGAAATCGAGGTTCAGCTGTAGTTTGCAGTTTTAATGGGTGGAACATTCAGTGACGTAGCTCTGCTGACCAATGAATAGCTGCTGTCTGCTTAAGTCAAAATCGTCACCTCGGAGCAGTTCGGGCTGAGTGGGGGTGAGTACCGTCAGTGGACACAGGCCCTTAACTGATGCGGTGTGTGTAGAGACAGTGCCATACCTGAACATTGAAATGTCTTGCTACGTTTTTAGGGTTGGCATTTTTACTAAACATTTTGTTTAATTGTTTGGTCAATAATTCAAAGTCTAAAAAGATAGTAATCCATATTATTTAAAAAAAAGTACTTTTAATTATTTTTAGATGTAAAACTGGGCATGTAAAAACCCGCCATGGTTATTTTGATTGCATTAATATTGATTGACTGCATTCAAAGTGCATTTGCTACTCGTTCAGGTCAACGAGAGCCTCACTGAGCTGAGAAACTGTCAGTTTCTCACCCGTTACTCTGCTGATTAAATCAGAATAATCAAATCAATCAACTAATAAAATTAAAAGATTTCTCCAACTGATGGAAGACAACGTTGTTTGCAAACATGCGATTAGATTACATCTTTCTCCCAACACATTGTGTTTGCTGTTATTGGGAAATGAAAGTACAAAGTAATCTCCACACAGTGTTTTAGTGGAAGGAATGTGAAGATGCTGATCAGTAGATTCAATCCAAGGACATCGATGCAAACGCGTCTACACTGGCTGTGAAGGATTTGAAGTGTTTTTATTTTGCTATATTTTCAGATCTAAACTGAGCGACATTGCCCAAATGACAAAATAGCTTTCACACATAGTACTATATCCAAAATGTGTGTTAGTTATGTCTTGAATTGCAGCTGACACGATACACCTGTGTATGTCTGGCTCACAGAATGACATACCATAATCCAGCTGTCACACTTGTCAATCACAGGTAATGGCAGAAGTAAAAGACATCTGTCTCATTTCACATGGATTCTGCTGAGCCCTGCTGGCGTCTTTAAAGGTCCACCGACATGATTTTTTTACTATTCATAAAATTGTTCAAAATATATATATTTTATCATTTAAATATGTTCCTTTATGCAAACAAAATTATAAATCACTTTAATTTTGCTTTAAAAGTGATTTTGAACTTCAAGCCGTGTTTAATCATGGGAAATCTGATTACACCCGAACGAACCATCTGTGATGTCACACTGGGCAGAGGGCTCTGGTCTCTTTAATAGCGGACCATTTAAAACCCGACGAATTTAGCAATCTATGTGAAGATTTGAGCTATTTGTCTTCATTTTGGGAAGCAGAAAATAGTTTGGGTGATGGAACAAGAAACAACAGGATCTAATTTAGGTCTGATGCTGTATCAGACTTACTTTCATGTCGAGCTGCTCATACCTGCGCACTGTGACAAGCCCAGAGCTCTGCCCGGTGTGACATCACAGATGGTGCGTTCGGGTGTAATCAGATTTCCCATGATTAAACACGGCTTGAAGTTCAAAATCACTTTTAAAGCAAAATTAAAGTGATTTATCATTTTGTTTGCATAAAGGAGTATATTTAAATGATAAAATATATATATATTGAGCAATTTTATGAATAGTAAAAAAATCATGTCGGTGGACCTTTAACATTATCTGTTCTGTTACTGAGCTTTATTATCAAACTTTATTCTCATTAAAGATCTTTTACACATGTACAATTGCAAAACAGTAGTTTTTGTATGCCCATGTATTCAGTAAGGTTAAGTAAGGAGAGTTACAAAGTTATACGTGTTGTGTCTGTTTTTTTCCCTAGAACTTCTTTCAGCAACTTGAAGTGTTTCCTCCATCAGTTTTCACCATAGATCATGTCTGCCTAATGAATGAGTGCCATTTGAAACTTAATTTTTGCTACAGTTGTGTAGCAGTGTGATAACTTTGAACAAAGTAAATAAATGTTAGTGTTTTGTTAAAAACACCTCAAAGGTGGTCACTGTTTGAGAGGAAAATATCAACTTTTTAGAGGAATGTTGACATTATGGGAACAATGGCATATTCTGATCAACAAACTCAAATTATGTTAATTAAAGAAGAACAAATTATATAAAAACTATTTCATGACAAAAAGCTTAAATGTAAAGACTAATGAGAGAAATTAAGGTGCTCTGTCTCCACCCTGAATTTTGGAGTAAGTCCACTCAAATTAGGATGCCACTGAGACCAGTTTCCATCCATCCATTTTCTGGAATTTGTATGTGGTCAAGAAGACAACCTGTCCAGGAGCAAACCCAGATATTCCACTACTCAGCGACACTCTCCAGTTCCTATTGGGGATCTTAAAATAATATTAAAATATTCCTAGACAAGCCGCCGCTATGGTGTGGGGGATAAAGCGTGCGGCACATGTTCTGAGACTGGGCCTCTCTGCAGGTGTTGCGGGTTCATGTCCCAGACCCGACGAGCTTCTTTCTGCAGTGTCTCTCCCCTCTCTACCCGTTTTGCCCTCTCCCTCTACA